>JAJHUR010131706.1:5492-18328 GCA_027495735.1 Lutjanus campechanus | reverse complement strand
CCCCATCTCAAGTTGCTCTGCATGTTAGAAAACATGTTAAGGACATGAAGGAGAAAACATCCAGCAATCAAACACTTAACTTGTTCCCAGCAAGTGTTAGTAAGTGAGTTAAAAATCATGAAGGGAGGGTAGATCGTTACTCTGGATGCACATTAATGAAGAAACTGTCAACCGACCGTTAAACTAGACTTCCACTTCTGGTCCAAGTGAGGTGGCTGTGTGCCGTCAGCTGGACTCCCTGCAGCTTAAAACTCCTCTGGACTCTTTCTAGCTTTATCTACCAGCACTGTTGTCCAGTTCTTAACATGCTTAACTTTCCAAATGAGGCTCCAACAGGTGGGAGATTGGGATGAGTAATGCCAGCAGGCCAACCCGGCCCAGCCCTGGGTCTGTATGTCTGTGTGTGTGTGTGTGTGTGTGTTCATGTGACTGTTTGGGACAGCTGAGCGCTTTAAAAGATGAGAAGCTCTCCCAGCTGAGTGGTAAAAAAAAAATTCAGACTGCTCTGCTTCTGGTTCCTCACTCAGCAAAGCGAAGCATAAAGTTAGAATATTATCACACTCGCAAACAATTTGTGGACTTTGTCAGGTGTTCTGGGATTCGACCCAGACAGAAAATAAAGGTTTATCTGGATGCAGCGCTGGAACTGAAATCTCAGTTGTCACAAAAAGATGAAAATACTTTTCAGCCAAACAATATGAATATTATTTAGTTACATTAGTGGTTCTCAAACTGCGGGGTGGGCTCCACTAGGGAGACACAACCACTGAGTTACATCAATCTGCATGGAACACAAAAAGTTTATTTTAACTCAGAACGTCTCACACACATTTTTAAGTGTTTTTTTTTTAACAGCAGCTCTGTCCCTTGAATGTAAGTTAAGTTTTTTACAGATTCTGCTTTATAACTAAGGGTGTAACGATACATCAGTCTGGATAGACATATTGATTCAGTGTTCAATGATCCAATATGATCGATGCAAACTGAAAATATCAATCAAAATTCCCATGGCGTGTCTGTATCGCAAATATGTGGAAGAGTTCAGTCATAAAAATGGTGAATCAGTTTACTTGCTTTTTGTTAGATGATGTAAATGTAACTAAATATGTTAAATGGACAATTACATTTATTTTGTACAGTAATTTACATGTAAGTAACTAACTCCCCAACACTGCGAGGAGTTAAACCTTGTTTTTAGTCTAGCAGTTGTTTATGACCAGCCAGTTAACAGGAGTGAGGAGTCAGCTGCTGATGTATAGGTTACGTATAGGTTTTATAGAGGTTTTTCAAAAACTGTGAATCACAGAGGTCCTTGAGCATACAGTCATTAATGTGCACACAAATATTGAGGCTGCTGAGTCCAGAAATATACAAGATTAGCTTTAGACAAGCTCCAGGACCAATGGTCATGCACCAGACTGACTCATTATCTCCCCAGAAGGGATGCTAAGCAATGAACTACTGTGAACAGGGTCAGCAGCAAAATGTATGTTATCCTTTTAAAAAAAACAAAGTGAAGAATATATTTAGAATATTTTCACTGTTTTATCTCGCCATCAGGCAACCTTTCCAAAGCAACCGCGCTCCTTTGGCAAAAACAGTAATTTCACCTTACAGGACATGGGAATGACTCATCTACCTATGAACCAACTCTTTACCACTGAAGGGCACCTGTCAGCGCCTCTACACAAGAGTCTGGACACTTTAGGTGAGTGAGTGATTTAAAAGTTGTTTGGATTCCTTTAAGTCACACTGCAACAAAATCTGACCTGTATCTGATTCAAGACCACAAATGAAAACGTCCCAAATCAGAACTGAAAACATCAGATTCAATCTAATTTGTGTTGTTCACACTGTTATGAAAAAAACAAAAAAACTATATAGATCTGAGTCACATATGACCAAAAAGAAAGAAAGAAAGGAAGAAAGAATATAGTTTCCCATCTGTAGATGCTGTATTTATCCACCTGGGACCTGCAAGAAAAACATAATTTAAGTAAGTGGGATGTAAGAAACTCCTCACGGTGAACCCCCGCCCCCTCATAATGTTATTGGCGTTTTGTAACCTCTCTTGTAGTGGACAGTGGGTCAGTATTTTCCAAAAACACATTATAAGGCATCAACTTGGTAATGATAAATTTTCATTTGCTTTGCATTTGTATTTCATTTGTTCTCATTTGATTAATATTGGAAATAAATGTAAAAAAAAAAAAAAGGTATCATTTTAACAAATGTTTTTAACAATAAAGTAGCACTTTATTACAGTAAAAACTCTTGGTGGGTAAATCTTGGCTGTTGAACTGTTGGTCTGGTGCTTTGACTTCTTGACTTCTTTGTACAGCTTGACTTTAGATAAAGGCACATCATGGGGTCACAGAAATCTAAATCTGCTCTGCCTCGCTTGGTGCTCTGTTTCTTTAAGTATGGAAAATGGTTGAAAATACGAAGAAGCGAGTCCCACTGTCCAACACAAAGGACCTGGGTTAAAATGTGTATTCTGAAGACTTAAAATTAACAGACTTCTTATATCATAATATAAAATAGTTCAGACTCCCATAAATAGAAAACACCCTTATAAAGACAAGAACAATATATCTTTATAAATCACTAAACTCCCTTACTGCCAAAAAATATCTCTGCTGAAATACCTGTCATTTTGAAATGACAGCAGATGTGCTCTGTTCGCCACATTCATGTGTGTGACATCATTTGAAAGCCCAGGATGTGCTTTTTGGAGGACATCAGGAGTCAAATAAACTACATGCATGGTGTTTGAAATAAAGATCCCAGTGTCATGTCCCCTACAGGGGACAAACACGAATTGCCAACTGTGTGGATTATGACTCCGTGTAGAGTCGACTTCAGTAAAGTTAAACAATGAACCACATGACACATGATGTTTTGATAGATTTTTTCTCGACTTTTATATTTTTAAAAACAAACAAAAAATAACAGATTAAATAAAATTTACAGTAGACATATGCAATCATTGTGCACTTTAACTACTTCTTCTTCTGATACGTTCTGCACAGCTGTCAACGAAAAACGCAAACACAATGGGGCGTCGGGGTGGAGCGAGGTGGGGAGCGGGGGGGTTGGGGGGCAGTTGTGGGAGAGAGGAGAGGAGAGGACCAAAGAAGTGAGGTAGAGGGCAGTAAGGAGGAAACAAATGTGGGGGAAGAGGAGAGGGGGGATGAAGAGGGAGGGAATAAAGGATAAAGGAAGGCCTAAACTTTTTCACTCAGGGGGAAAGAAAGAAAAATCACTGAATATATAGATTTCTTTTATTCCTTACATCACTTATATAAATATATTGAATCCCAAAAAACAAAAAAAGAAAAAAAAAACCTTTTGAGGAAAAAAAAAAACAGCGCAATACAGAAACCCACAACAGCAGTAAGGCAAACAGAAAGCAAGAGAGGAGAGAGCAGTGAAGAGAAGAGTACATGAGAGGGACAGAGGAGCAGAGAAAGAGAGGAGGCAGGATGAGACATGGCAAGAAAAAGAGAAGGGGGGAGCAGAGCGGTGGGGAAAAGCAGAGAGAGTGCGCAACTGTGCGTATGAAAATTCATAAATATGTGAGATTAAGAGACGACTGGGTGACGGAGAAGTTGAGGAAGGGAGAAAGCAGAAGAAGGAGGAAAAAGGAGGAAGGGGTTGGAGAGCGGAGGGAGGAGGAAGAGGAGGAAAAGGTTTGACTGAGGTCGACTGTCCAGTGTGTTTTTGTTATGTGCTACGTGACCCTGTTGCCTGCGTTTGTGTGTGTGTGTGTGTGTGTGTGTGTATGCATGTGTGTGTGTGTGTGTTTTTGTATAATGGCAGCACACATTCCACGGCAACAGTGAAACACATGCTCACGTGTCTTGTGTGCTCTTCTGCTATATAAATACAAAACAAAACAATGAATAAAAACAAACAACAAAATCATATTTGCAACCAAACACCATCCACCTCATAATTCACACCTTCTTCCCTTTTATACATTTGACACATCATTTAACTCAAGTTTTTTTTTTGTTTTGTTTTTTTTTTTTTAAATTGTACACTAAGAGCAGTCCCCCTCAGCCCTCCTTCCTTTTCCACCACTCCACCGCGAGAGTCTTTTCTTTCCGTCTCTGTGACTTTCTGTCTTTCCTCCCCCTCTCTTTTCCTTTCACTGAGAACTGGCTCTCTCCAGCACGCGCAGGTCATAGTTCTTTTTGGCCGCCCTCAGTTTGAAGAGGCTGGCCCCGCTGTTGTTAAGTTTGAAGGAAGCACTCTGGGCAGCCATGGTGCTGGGAAACACTGCCACTACTGTGTAGAGGTGAGCGGGGTCGCCTCCGTCGCCCTTCGCTCCCGGCCCCATGGCCCCGGGCCCGGCGGCGGCTCCCGGGCCGACGGGACAGGGACCGCAGCCGCTCGCTCCTCCTCGGCCTGCCTGCGGCTCCTTCAGCCACTGGATCTTGGCACCGCACATCGACAGCTGGTTGAAGAGCTTTTCAGCCTCTGGACGTGAAATCCCCTCTGGCAGGTCCGTTACCTCGAGTACTCGACTCACCACTGGACAAAGAAGAGACGAGGACAGTCGGAGAGACATGATCAATCAAGCTGTTGTGTTGAGAGCAGTGACGCTCAAAAAGGGGTCCATGGTACTCTGCCGGACCAATGAATTATTAGCCTTTGAAGAGTCAGAACTGTTCTTTGTTTTTGTTGTAATATTGATGTCAGGTTCAGTTTGGTCAGCTACTGAATAATAAAATCATCCATATTTGCTCACTACAACTTAACCTCTAAATACAAAAATGTAAAACTATCAGTACTCTTATCGTTAACAGCCGTTAGAAGCAGGTAATTGCCGGTTATTGGTATCCCTAAATATTTATCTACAAAAGGCTTCATTATAGCCTGCATTTATTTCATGATCAGACTTTTAGCGATCATTACTAAACACAAGCTGTTTCCTTTCAACAAACAATTTTATTGTCCTGTTATTTATATTCTATGGAGTATGTTATTGAATGCTGTATGAACAAAGACTGAAACACACTGTTATGGGTATTCTGTGTTAAAGGGATAGTTCACCCAAAAATGAAAATTTTGTTATTAGTTTTAAAGACACTGGTCGTCTGGTGTAATCCCAGTGTTCTAAAGCCCCAACCGTCACATATGTTGTTTTTTTCTGTT
This sequence comes from Lutjanus campechanus, assembly GCA_027495735.1. Taxonomy (NCBI): domain Eukaryota; kingdom Metazoa; phylum Chordata; class Actinopteri; order Lutjaniformes; family Lutjanidae; genus Lutjanus; species Lutjanus campechanus. Next base: position 13,165 of record JAJHUR010131706.1, on the reverse strand, counting down.
GTTTGAGTCGTGTCCTCCTTGGCTGAGCTGTAACCTTTCATCCATGAGTAGATCCACACTTATTTCTGCACAGTGATACGTTTGGCAGGGCTAGTTTGGTAGAAAGAAAATAGTTCCTACATGAAATGGCCCACAACAAGGTCTGTGAATTATCTTGAGTAATGGGATCATGATTTCTGGGAACAGACACTGCGGTTGAGTTGTTCAAATGTATTTTTATTATTATTTTGGGCTCTTTCAGCACCACAGGCTGAGTGCTATCTAATTCAGTTATAGTCCACAGAAGGCAGACATCTCTACGGCCGCTATCTCCAAAACTCAGCAAGTCACACCAAAACAATATAGATGGATAAATAACACTACAGGGAAGAGAAAAAAAACATGTATTTTTGATTCTGACGTTCATTTAAGGAAATCTAATCTGACATATAAGCACAGGCTGTAGAACTGCACTTGAATGCAACGCTGCAACTCAAGGTTTATTTAATGACGTCGACACCAGAAGGATGAGTTTGTGGAGAAAACAATACAAGAATTAGGGCGCCTGTACTTTGGAACAACCTGCCTGAGGAAACGAGGGTAACAAAACCTGTTTCATCTTTTAAATCACCTAAAAAAAATACAGAAAGGCTAGAAAGGCTTTTATGTGAATCGCTCCCTCTGCACTGCCATTTGGAAGTTTGGAATCACTGAAGGGTGTTTGTGTTTCCTTTTGTATTACACTTCATTCCTATTTTCATCATTTTTAGGCACATACATTTATGTTAAGTTTGGGTCTGTCCTTAATAGTATCTCTTTGTTGCTGTGTTTTTAGTTGTATCTGTTTACCCTAATATTTTATCTGATGTTCTTACTTTTTTTATTGGTGCTATTTTTTGTACTGAATTTACTGAATGTAAGGCACTTTGACAAGTGTTCATTATTATCATTAAGAAGATCAGCGATATACAGGCTTGAGAAAACTGATATAATCTCAGCACCTGCTGTGCTGCCCTCTGGTAGCTACTTTTCACACATATTCCTCAACACACTTTGCCACTTTTATCATTTGTAATATTTATTGCAAGTAGATCTGCAGTGATTGGTTGACTAATCAATTAGCTGATCAAAAGACTTAATAATTGTTTCAGTCATTTTTCAAGCAAAAACGTCAAAGAGTTGCTTAGTTCCAGCTTCTTAAATATGAGGAGTTGCTGCTTTTCTTTGTCATTTGCAACAGTAAATGAAGAGTCTCTAGGTTTTGGACTTTTGGTCGGACAAAAGAAGCGATGTGAAGACGTCACTTTGGGCTGTGAGAAATTATGATGAGCATTTTTCAAAATTCTGACATTTCAATGTCTAATGAAACTAATCATTAGCTGCAGCCCTACGTGTGTGATATGATTCTTTGAAATAAAAGACCACATGGGAGTGTGTATAACCAGACCTGCAGAAGAACATAAAGAGAACACTGGCAGATGTTCTGCTGGTCTTACCAACATCAGTGGTGCCGAGATCTGTTGATGCAGATTTGAGTGTTTGTTTCTTCCCTCGTGCCCCGTGTTTCATTACTCCTTGGCCCTGAACACATAACAGAGATAATAATAAGGCTTATAATTACAATGCAGTTCCACAATAGACACTAGATGGGGGTATAAGCAATCAGTGGAAGCCTTAAACTTCTTTGGCCTTTGGTAACTGGAGCACTTTCAACATCCACTAGTGGGCAGTACAGACAGAAAAGGTTGGACAGCTCATTTTATTAAGACTTCCATTTAAAATGGAAAGGAAAATGGAATTTAAAATGAATTTGTTACACAATACTGCTGTATATAAAGATTTCAAGCAATTTCTACATGCCCACATTTTATGACTGTAACTTAAAGTTGTGACTAATCCCAAACTTTTCAAGAATATCTTCATTCACAGACCCAAGACATTCTGTGGTGACTAGTTGGTCAGTTGACATTTTCACCTATTTTTAAAAAACCCTTTTACCAAAACACATGGAAACAAATGCACAAAGGCGTGATTACAAATATCGAGACAAGTCAATATCACAGTGTTAACACACTGAAGGGCTGTGAGTTGTGTTGCGTTTCAGACAGTACAAAGGCCCGTCAGTACTGACCTGATGGGAGCTGTAGGAGGACTGGCCATGCATGAGGGGAGGAGGACACAGGCTGTACTGGAGAGGCTGCCCCAGCAGAGAGTAGCGACCATCACCTAAAAAATATAAATCACATGTTCACATTAAAATGATCAATCCTGAAAACTTTTCAATTTAGAGTTTTATTTCCCAGTGGAGACCAGGTAAAGTATTTTATTTTTTTGTCTAATCTGGTCTCTGATGTCTCATTGACATAAAAATCTCTTTTTCAAGGAAGGCTTGGTCAAGATGTTTGTGGAATAACATGACTGCCATAAAAAAGAATAAATCTGTAAAAGAATAAGAGAATAAATGTGGAAATATAAAACAGAATAAAGAATAATTAAGTAAATAAAAAATGTGGAAATATGAGGAGAAATACATGAATGAACAAATATACATGGAAATAAGATTCAAGTATTTACTGTCCTTATGCTTACACATACTTGGTAGCTCTCGGCACATAGTTAAAATAAAACTAACAAAACAAGTAATAATAACAAATGCACAAAAATATGTGCAAAAGAGTCAGCAACCATAAGGGGGATGATATGTGGAGATATATAAAGTGCAACAGTGTAAGTCCCAGTCTTTAGGTGTGGTGACAAAGAAAATATAAAAGAATAATTATCATTTTCAAATTTATATGTTTCTTCATGTCTGTATATATGTATTTACACATCTAAAAATCTATAAAATTATTTTTTGCATATACATTACCCTATTTTTTCCCGGTGTATTTTAACTTTTTTTGTATCTTATTTTCTATAATGTAATTTATTTATCTGTATGCCTTTATTTTTGTCCCTATTGCTTTTCCTCATTGTTTTTACTTGACTGAACACAAATTCTGTCAGGATCCATGTGTGCAGGAATTTACTACTCAGCCTGGGCAGCAACGTCCACCCAAAGCCAGTTCAGTGACAGTCTGGCCCCTTCAAGGAACAACAAAAGCAACGGGTATGGAGGAAGGAATTATAAAGCAATAAAAACAAAGAAATGATTTTATATTAAAAAACAGACTTAAGTATTAGACTAATAATAGCCTAATTTATATGCAGAAAATAAATATATACTTTAAAAAATATAAACACAGAGAAATAAATCTGAAAATACACATTGTTAATTTTTCCTCCACATTTATTTCCGTTGTTTTACAGATGTCTTCTTTTTTAAGGCAGTTCATAGTGGGGCCGCACAGCCACAATCGCCACTGCAACAAAACTGATGACGACCAACACCCATTATATTATGGCACTCCTATGACTCCATAGGCAGAAACATTAAAACAGTGTTAAAACAATGAATGCACGGCTATATGGCAGTCAAAAAGAAGAGAGATGATTGATTCGAAGAGGTTTTATGGAATTAGCGAAGATTTTGAATGCAAGATTTTCTTTCAACACAATTTGGAGAGTTAAAAGAAAAACCTGCAGAAATGGGTCAAAGGGCCTGATGTAGGTCACTACTGCAGTATTCCATCTTTTTGATGTTTTGAAGACAATCAAGTAAAGCTGAGCATCACGGTGATAACATGCATCATAGACTGATGCAAGACCTTATTTGTATGTGTAATCATGCATTCCAAAAAGTGGTCTGTTTGTTAGCAAAGGTTTTGTGGTTGTGTGTGTAAATATTGGTCAGAGGACAGGGATGAGGTAAAGCCACGCGGGGGTACAGCAGATTTTGACCAGGTGGCACAGCGCCAGTCATGTGAACCTGGTGGGGTGAGGTGAAATGGCGACCTGCTGGCTTGAGGCCAAAAGCCACCTGACAAGGTTTAGAGAGATGTGTTGGAAATGGGCGAAAGTGCACGAGTCTGAGCAGGGATTCCAGCACACAGCTGTAACAGCTGTCCATGTTTATTTGCCTCTGAATTAAAGGAGTTCTTATTTTTTGTAGTGTCTGCAATCATTTCTACTGGTTTTGATAACATTTTTTCTTCAGTTTATTACTACCACTACTACTTACTACTACTTTTTTGTGTGTTTTTTTTGGCGGTTTTGTCATTTTATTTTGGTAATTTAATGGTCTGCAGAGTGAGAACTGCTGCTCAGCGAAGCACTCCAGCGGATGAGTGAGAGGTAAACAACCTGTAGAGCCAGAATTTTTACACTTCTAAGCAATTAAGCACAACTTCAGTAAAAGAAAGAAACTTGAATTCACTAAGGGTACAGTTTTATTTTTCTGTTTAATAAGGAAAATAAGTGTAAGAATATTCCCTTTCTTGACATGTGGTGGTTTTATTTTGTTTATTTATTGGACGTAACAAATGTACATAGACTAAATAACGCAATAGGATTGCCCAACCATAACACAAACCCCAAAAGCATTAAAACCATTAAAATCAAAAACATACACCTGGTTCCATATAAAACTGAACTACTATAACTAGATGCACAATCTAATGGATAGAATAAATAATAACTGAATATGTGCTTTCATTCTCTTTTTTTTTCCTCTCACAGTTTGTATGTTAAAACTCTTATCTGATCGTCTGACTGCTCATGTTACAGACCGAGAGGATGCACAAAGTTGGTGAGAAAACGTAACATAATAAGCTCGAGGAATGATGGTGATAATGATAAAATAAGACACGGGTTGTAAAAGCCTACTCTTCTATTAACAGCCAGGGCCGACGTTCAATGAATGAGCAGCATACTAGTGTGATGTGATGAAATGACAATCGATACCTGACTGAATATATACCATTTCCACTGTCACTGGTTACATTTGCATTTAAATATATTTTCCTCATTCCTGTCCTCTGATGAATATCTGCAAATGTGTTTCTTGCACTTTCTTTGCTCAGTCATTGTTGCATCTGTTTGTTAGATGTGATATTATGTGTATGTTTTGAACTTTCACCCCTCTTGATCATTTGTACCTTGAGCTGGTCCTCCTGGCCGGGGAAACTGGGAAATGAGGGGTAATGGTCCCAGGCCTGGACAGACGCTGCTGACGCTGCCGGAGGGAGACGGGGTGGGAGACTGAGTGGGGGAGGCCAGGGGACTCGTCAGCTGAGTACTGGCCTGGAGGCAAGCAGGAAAAAAAGAAAAGAAAAAAGAAAGGATATAAAATATAAAATACTGTGACACATTAGTGCAACTTCCCTGATCACATTAACATTTTCAGCCACTAGGGGGCAGACAGATGCATTTGTAAATACATTTAAATGAATGACGGGATTCATGAGATCTTTTTCATTTACAAATACCTTCGCCACTGATCCAGGAGACCTTAATGTTTATTTCTGCTAACCTGTGGAGTGTTGTCAGGTTTGTAGAGTTCTCCTGGCTTGCCGGGCCTCTGCTCTATGCTGTAGTACTTGCATGGGTTCCACTGGACCAAAGGAGGGTTCTGGGAAGGCTGTGGTCCATTGGGGACACTGAGCTGCATGACCATCACCCCAGGCCCAGGAGGGGGTACTCCTGAGAGAGCATACAGAGAGAGAGACAGACACACATGTAGATAAACTGTTAAGTCCTGACCATTTTCAGTGGTTGTCAAAGACAAAAACATATTTCAATGACTTCATGGCCTGATATTTGAGAAATGTATCCTTTTTAATGAGCTGCAGATGACCTGTAATACACACTACCATGATGCCTTGTTTCTTGGTTCAAGATTACAATCGGGTTTGCCTGCCAGTATAACAGCTTAAAAGGATACTACACTTTCCATGATAACCTACTCGGTATGTACTCACCATTATGCCGATGTGATGATAGGTGCAGATCTTGCCATTGTACTGGATGAGGCTGCTACCCTGATTTCTGCTGAAACTCCAGGATTGTTTCGTGAACTTAAGATCTTCACCCATCATCACATCGGGATAGTGGTGAGTATATACTGAGTGGGTTAATCTCGCAAAGTGGAATATCGCTTTAAGCTATCACGCACCAGTAGATGAACAACATTCATTATTCCAAACATAAAATAAGCTGCTGACAGTATTTTGTCGAATTCCTTCATGAATTCAACAAATAAACATACACCTGAGTAAACGATACAAACTGAGCAGAGGTTGAAAGGATAAAGTGACCGTTATTTACGATCAACATTTGCTCAAGGACAAATGGGAGGTCTTTGTGAAGTTCAGGCTTTCCGTGATTTCTTCAAACATTCCCTTTTTAAGGACATCGAACAAAGTGTAAACCCCATGCACCTCTATCTGCACTTTTCCCTGAATACCTTTCACCTAATTTTATGAAGGAGAGCTGCAAGTTGGATTTCACTGAATTACAAAATATACCAGGTTCTCATTTTAGGAGGATTGTGCCCACAAATAAAATAATAAAATAAAATAAAATAAAATAAAACTAAATCTTAAAGAAGCTAAAATTATATTCATTTAGTGGTCAAAAAATGCTTTTCTAATTACCACTATACAAAATCTTGACACCAAGTCTCACCTGAATATTGCTGCTGCAACTGTTGAGGGTTGCAAGGGGACGGCGACTGTGTGATTTGATACTGCTCAGAGCTGGGAGGCTGCAGGTAACCTACTGACGGGCTGCAGGATACAAAGAGAGAAAAAGAAGGACGCGGTGAAAAGTAGTTCATACACATACACACACTAGGATACCAAAACAACAAAACAAAAAATCAAGAAAATATATATGTGAGAAGATGCTCCCACAAAATTGCCCTGTGGCTGCTGTGTTCAGTGCACAACATATTTTTACGCTACGCTGATCATTTGAAATTTTTGAATACCGTGCCAACTCATTTATATGAATATGTTGTATTCATCTGGACATACCTTGTGCTATTCTGCTGTGTGGGTGTGATAACACTGTAGTAGACAGGCATGGGTCCCTGGACAGACTGGCTGACCGGTACCATCACCTGTTGCTGGTACTGCTGCTGCACCACTTGTTGATTTTCATTTCCCACTGGTACCTGGCAAAGTTTGAAGGGTTGAGAGAAATGACACCAAAAATGAAAATAGAGAAAAAAATTTACAAAGAAAGAAGGATTAACTTCAAAACCTTTCATTTTTACATCTCATTTGGTCTCATTGCAGACTTTATCGGTCTGTCGATTTTTTGCTGGCAATTCAGGCTGCATCTTTGCATGGAATGTGCCATATATACATAGTTACTATTATTATTGCATATAAAATGTGACACTGTAGCTGCCACATCTTGTTATATCTGGACTGTAATCACCTGGTAGATATTGCTGAGAAGCAGTCATTTATACAGCCAATAAAATTCACATCACCCCCTTGATGAGGTCAATATTTGCTAATTGTTTGCTCTCTTACCAATATCTTGATGGTAACCTCATATGAATGCATTCATTTTTGGCAGAACATACATAAGGTTCAGATGTAACATAGCATTTGATTTGTCACAATAACAGAATTTTAAACTTCAGTACAATTAATCCCAATTTTACAGATATTGCAACATGGCCTACTGCACATTTCAAATCACTGGAGGTGCAATATTTGTAAAAGGCTAAATGTGTGTGAAAATACTATTTTAAATCAAATATTGTTGTACTACAAAGTAGAGGTGCAACGATTATAGAAATT
>JAJHUR010131703.1:2383-14107 GCA_027495735.1 Lutjanus campechanus | reverse complement strand
ATACATATCTATGTATATATTCCCTTCTTTCTTGAGTCTGTTTGCTCATGCAAAATGAAACGCGATTAATATAGATTAAAAATGAATGATATTTAATCGTGATTAATCGAAATTAATCCACAGTAACCCTGTGATTAATCTGATTAAAAATTTTAATCGTTTGACAGCACTAATATATATATATATATGTATATATACACACACACATATATATGTATACATACATATATATGTATACATACATATATATACAGTATATTTACACAAACACATCAGTTGTATGAGCACGCTGACACACACACTGTATGACATGTAACAGAGTCCTGCAGAGTGTCTCCCTGCTGCGAGCTGTCCTCTCACTCCAGGAGACGTCGCTCCGTCCCTCCAGCTGAGAGTGTGGCAGGTAAACACACCAAACACTGAAATGTACACATGATCTGAGACCAAATAAGAATAATACCTCACTCTATAATAATACAGTCTAATACAGGAGTCCTGCTGTAAATTCATATGGCTATGAATCACCAGCATGTTCTGATAGTTTAATGTAAACCCTGTTTTTTTATTACCATCAATGCAGCTATTTAATTAGGAACTTTACGGTCTGAATAGTTTCTTTGTATTTATATTAATTTATTTTGAACTGCAATGATTAATTGATTAGTTGATTATTAGTGGATTATTAAGGAAAGAATTCAAAGTCTCACTAACGATGTTTTATTGCGAATTTCTGCCTAGTTTGCAGGTATGATTTTATATTTTCAATTATTACATTATATATAAGTATTATTGTATATTATTTAAAACAATCAGAATCTGCCTTTTATTTTTTATATATGCACTAAGAGTGAGACAGTCTCTAGTTGTATTTTATGGGTATTCAGTGTTGACATGGTTCAAATATTTTTAATATATGTCTAATATCATTCTAATACATTTCTCAGTCTTGTTCTTTCACATAACTAAGTGCACAAGTAAAAAAAATATGCCCAAGGCCATGTCAGATTATTGCAAGGGACGTACATGAGTGGTTCCTGGTATATTTTGAATCTTCTAAGGAGTCCTTGGCTGAGAAAAAGTTGAAAAGCTGTGATTTCAATAGCTCATTTATTCTAGATTTGAACTTATTTGGGGTTAGCAGTGTGTTTAACTGCAGGTCATGTTCCCCTTCTTCCCGTTCTGCTGACACAGGATGGATGCTGCATAATTTACTAATAATCATAAATTAGTGCTACAGATGAAAAGCAAAGATTTTAATAAGTCAGGTCAGGAAAATGGCAAAGATAAAAAACTGAAACTTTACAAAGAAAACTTCATAAAACATCAATAAAGAAATGGTTTTCACATCAACATTAACAATTTATCAACATGCAAAATAACAGGAAATAATCAAGTTCCCTGGTATTATAACGTACAGTCAAACTCAAAGTTTCATACAACTCATTTACAGTAATTAAATTCGGGCTGCAACAAGTGATTTTTATCTCATTCATTATTTTATTTTAATTAATGATTAATCTGTGAATTACTTTCACGATTAAGCATTTAGAGCCCAATGTGACAATATATTACTTGTTTTACCTGATCAACAGTTCACACTGGAGAAGCTGTAGCTGAAGAACTGGTGGTGTTTTTGTGCAATCAGTTTCCAAAAAAGCTGCAGATTCATTTTCTTTTTCGACCAACCAGTCAATTAATCGACCAATTATTTCAGCTATACGTTCAAAACCACTATCGTTTATGACACAACTCTACTGAAAAAAGAATCACTGATTGTTGTTGAGCTTTGCATTTAGCAGATACACACAAACACACGCACGCTGAACACACACACACACACACATTTGCACACAGACACACAGCATGTGAGGAAACGATGCAGTCACACTCCGCTGACTCTCACGTATACAGCACAGTGACGATCTCTCTCCGTCTCTCAGTCTGTGACATGGGAAGCCCTTATTGTTGGGATGTCTTGTTGTTACAGGCTCCTGCTGTTTACACAAACACACAGTCCTGACTGCACGGCTCACTAACCCTCCTGCTGCTGCTGTGTACCATGTTTATATACTGTAAGAGTCTGTGTGTGTGTGTGTGTGTGTGTGTGTTTATGCATCGGTACAGCAGGTGGCACCTGCAGGTTCATTACAGCTATACTGGGGTTTAGAGAAGCTGATTTTATTTGTTTATGTGTGTGTGTGTGTGTGTGTGTGTGTGTGTGTGTACCACTCAGCAGTCACTGTAGGGTGAAATAGTCGACAAAAAGTTTCTCATTAAGTGTCTCTAAAAAACAGTAAAGAGTATATGATGTGTTTATCATTTTCAAATGTTTATTAAAATATATCCGTAATTAATCTGGCGAGTCCATTCATTAGCTCATGTATACCCACAATGAAAAAAAGTAGTTAAAATGACATTACAGATGTACCATTTATTGTTTTTAATAATCCTGGTGTGCATCATAATCAGCAAGTCTTGTGCATGTCGCTCTCTTTTCTTCTCCTTACTGTCTATTAGTGGAACCTGTAAACAACCTTATTAACAGCTGGAAATGGAGAAAAAGTGTAGAAATTTTAATTCCCTGATAAAAACTGTTAGAATAAAAAAAAGGTTAACTTAGATATTTTTCAAACTGGACCCTATGTTCACTAAAATCAGGAAAACAGACACACAGGTGAGGAGAGACTGAGGGCAGACTGGAATAAATATCTTTACATCTTTAATTTATTCACCTTAGGTGATTAATAGGGAAGTTTTGCCCCCAAGAAATAAATTACAAAATAAAATTACCAGGTCCTGTGGCATTATCGTACTGTGTCCATTTGGCCCAATATGACTGAAATCTGCTTACTTGCAGCTTTAAAGAAAAGCTTCTTCCTAATATAAATATCCTTAATAATGTCAATAATGTCTTGTTATGTAGGTGGTCCTGACTGTAACCATTTTCTAGTTATGGCTTTCTACGTTATTTTAAAGTCTTCCTAAAATCATGTTTTTATGTAATTGGCCGAAGTGAAATACTTAAGAACTGAATGGAATCTAAATATCAACCTCAGTCTCTATAACCATATGTATATCCAGCCAAAAGGAATGAATTACAGTGCATTCCCAAAAGTATGATAATGATTAACATTCACAGAGACGCAGTGAGGTGTTTTATTCTGAACCAAAGTGGACGTTGTGTCAATAGAATAAAGAGCATTTAGCTGAAAGTAAAGGCTTTGGGATCATGTTGTAGCTGTTCTGTAGCATGCAGTATGGATTCATTTACAACTCTGTGTGTGTGTGTGTGTTGGTCAGTACAATACATGCTTGCACTGTGTGTGTGGCTGTCATAGCCAGCAGTAGGCTGTCCTCATGCTTGCTTTAGCATGGAGGAGCAGGACATGCATGAATGGAGCTGAGAGAGACCAGAGAGAGATTTCACACTGAGACAACCCTGTGTGTGTGTGTGTGTGTGTGTGTGTGTGTGTGTGTTTAGGGAGTAAGAGAGCAAAGGAGAAGCGAGTGTGACAGTATAGTTCACTAGGAGTACAATACTTAATGTTTGGAATGAAAGAAAAGTGAAAAAGAAGAAAAGAACATTTGTGCGCACTAGAAAGTTTCCGTTTTTGTTTGGTTGATATTCATGTTTTCGGAAGGCTTGACATGTTTCATGCTGAACCTTCATTTCAGAAATAAAAGGTAAGGTGAAGTGGAAGAATAAACGATGTGGAGACGTTACAGAGACTAACAGCATGAATGCTGATCTGGAAGATGAAATGGGATGGAATGAGGTGTTAAAAGTGCGGAGGGGTTTTATTTTCAGGTCCATGCCGGATCATCGCTTGGGTCAGGAGGAAATGTCTTCCTGTGTAAAGTTATGTGGAGTGAAAACTGCAGTAGTTTATGAAAGTTATGGCTACAGCACATTAAAGCAGGAGGAACAGTGAGGTGAAGGGGGTGTGATTTGGTTTCAAGTGAGAAATTTTAAGTTTGTTAGAGGAGAGCATTGCAATGTTAGCATTAGCTTTTGTCGATACATTTACCTCCCGATTACGATACTATCACGATACTTGGGTGCAGATTTGATATGTATTGCAGTTCTTAAGCATTCAATTCTACAAGTATTGTGTTTCAATTTATGATTTATTGCAATTTTTGTTTGCTTTTTAAAACCTAGGATCATGAGAAGAAGTTAAATCATACACTTCTAAAGACTGTATATCATGATTCATGTTTGCAAAAACACGTCACATCACGCTAGCCAGTGAGTTTTATTTCAGCAGCATCATTGCTATACTGCATATAAAAGTAGCAAATTAAATACTTTTTGTAGTAAACTTAAGCTGTTTCAGGTCATCAAGCTTGTGCCATAAGAAAATAATTAATAAAATAAGATGTTAGGCCCTGAAAGCTGCACACAGCACAAATTTGAGCATTTACTACAGATAGAAGTGGTAAATAAAATGTACAATAGAATGAATAAAAACTATATACTTTCTGAAGTGCTGAGCGAATAGCTAACAATAAATAAAATATAAAATATAAATGTATATGCTGCCCTCTACTGACATGCAGTGTCTCTTCCAAGTGGTAGCTGTACTTTGAGTTTGGCCCTTTGGGGTTGCTGTAGCTCTTCAGTGTTGAGTGTTGAAGCCAGAGTAATAGACTGAGTTGGCAATGTGAAGTTTGCAGCTTTTAGTTTGTTTCAGCAGATCAGAGGAAATGTACGTCTTTAAGTCTGAACACATGTTTCATGCTGAGCATGTGAAATAAAATCAATTTATTCAGATAATATTACAGCAATCACGTTGGTAATTTCTGTTAGCGCTTCAATAGGAATTCCCATAATGTGTTAGCATCGAGCTAATGGACCAAGCACTAAGTATTTATATATATGAAAAATCAATTCAGGAATTGTAAAAAAAGAGAAAGGACTCACAACAGAGAGAATTGAATTTTTGTATCCCTCCCCAATTAACCATGAGCTTTAATAGAGATTACATTTTTATTTAAAAGGATTGTTTTGTTGTTTTGAAGTGAGGTTGTATGAGGCACTCATCCGTTGTCAGTACGCCTCCGTGAGTACTGGTGTAGGAAGATAAGCAATGTACTGCTGTGAACAGAGTCAGAATTGTGTATTTTTTGTATTTTAGCCACCGAAAAAGGCTCACCTAAAGAAAAAAAATCAATATCACTTTAAGTGTACACTATGTTTGGAATATTTCCACTGCTTTTACCCACCATCGGACAGCCTTTTCTGATGGGAAACCACCGTTACAGTATGCCTCTGCCTGGATTGGTTTTGTTTGTGTTACTGTGTGATTTTGGTGAATGTGTGCTATCCTTTCAAAACACTGAAGTCGCACAATAACACAAACAAACTAACAGACTGAGGCAGCGGTAGACCAGCAACTCCCATTTCTGTGACTTAAAAGTTAGTTGTTTTTTTTCAAAATAGTCTGATTGGTTTGGAGAGAGTGATGTGTGATTTGTATAACAGTGGTTTTCTGTTGAAAAAGGCTGCCTGACCTCAAGGTAAAGTGGCAGAAATATTAGAAATGTAGAGTACACTTAAACTGATAGTGGTTGTTTTTTCAGATGGGCCTTTTTTTGGTGGATAAGTACTTCATACAGCTCCAGTTCAAATTATCCTAACTATCCCTTTAATTTTTGGATTTCTGTGTGGCAAACTGTTTGCAGTCACACCTGTGAGAAACACTACAGCTACTAGATTTCTTTAAAGAAAACCGCACAGATGTAAAAGAATGGAAGAATGACAGGAAGCTGTTTACTACAACAGTTACTACAACACCTGCCACCTGCAGCTTCTCTCATGTACACTAACTCCTCTGCTTCGGCTGTAGCTGTGCACCAGAAGCAATGCTAACATCCTTCCTGTCTCCAGTGTTTAAAAAAGTGCTCTTTTGCTTTTGCAAGGACAGTACCATATGAAGAGAAAAGGCTCATTGAAATAGTTTACAAATGGCTCAATTTCCGTCTCTCCACGTAAGAGAAAATCATAAAATAGAGATGTTAGCGATAATAGAGAAATAGTTTTATCTGATGGTGACAGAAAGATCAGTTCTGGCAAGAAATTGAATGAATCTCATCTGATATTTTTTTAAAGTCCATCGTTCAGCTCTGGCTCACCAGCATACCTGGTGTGATGCACTAAATAAAGTGATGAAACGTGCAACAGAAAACTAACTTATCCACTGCCAAACACAGTCTATCAGTGCATCAGTGTTCCCATTGATGAACTGTGCTAATTTTCATGGTTAAAGTTTGAACAAAAGGCGAATTCTTAATCTGGAGTCTGCTCAGGCCAAGTGCCTCCTTTTCAGTGGACCGCCCTTACTTCAGAACAAAACATGAATAGTAGACGAATAATATTTTGATCCTGTTTCAGTTGTGCCACAAAATACACATATGATGTTTGTTGATTCAAAAGATAATTTTACAAGTCACCGTTTGTCGTAAAACTGTCTAAGAAGTCACATAAGTCATGACTTTCTCTCTCCACAAGCTAACATGATGCCTTTGTGTTTTCATACCGCAACGCAGTCACATCAGCAACGAGTCCTGCTTGTTCTTTTGTTTCCCAGCTGATAAAAAGCACCGGGAGTGGCTGAACAAAACGCTTCAGATAAGATAAAGTTAGAGGGAAAAGCGAGATTGGTGTTGATGGTGTATACTGTGCGAGACGAGACATGCAGCTCACTGAGCTGTTTCGCACAAAACTAAACTACGACAAACTCACCACAAACTGCAGCTGTCTTGACTTATAAAATTATCTTTTAAATGAACAAACAAACATATTAACTGAAAAATAGTTAAGTTAGGTCCACTGGGACACACCGGAGATGTAGATGTGAATGAGAGACGGAGTGAATATTTAGTGTAATATGAATGTTCTGCAGTGTTAAAAATACAATCTGACAGGACTGATCTGACTGGAATAACTTGGCAGCAGTGCTGTATGGCTGCGTGAAACTTTGTTTTATAAAGAGGGTTTGTAAAACAGTGCAGGTACCTGACATGCTAGCAGACACTTCTCCCCCTTTTTCCAATTTATTTTATGGCTGTTGCTGAAATTGCGGAGGCCATTAACTCCAGGGGATCTTTGAGGGAGCTCCCAGGGGGAACGCTTCTTCACACAGCTCCTAAATTGTAATTTCTTTCTTTCTCTCTCTCTCTCTCTCTCTCTTTTTTTTTCTTTTTTTGTTGTTTTGACAGGAGGGACCATCTTATCCTCTGATCTCCCAGGGACCATTTTTCAACATTTTTCACCATTTTTTTTAATTTTTTTTAGCTAATCTGATCTTGTTCTTTTATATGTTCTGCAGCTCGGAAAACTAGTCTTTGGGTTTTCAAGGACGCCTGCAGGCTCTGCGTGAACGCGGGGAAGCTTTCCCCCCGCAGTTTGTAATCTCTGCACAAATCCAACTATCAGCAGTGGGAACCTTTTTAAACACTTTTTGTCAGATCTGTGCTTTTTTTCCCCTCCTTTTGTCTTTACATTCTGCTGTTGCGTTTCTCTCCTTCTCTGCGATATTATCCTTCCCTCCACACCTCCTTCCCTCTCTTGTTTAGAAGCTGCAACAGCACCGGGGGATTCGTCTTTTTGAAGTGTGTGATTAATTTCCCCTCTTTCTAGGTGCACTGAACTGCAGCGTGAGTCTGTGTGTGTGTGTGTGTGTGTAGCCACTGTGTCCCATTTCTTACCTGAGCTCATTAGTGCAATGTGAGAAAGTTTTTTTTTTTACTCCCCTACTGTCTTTTCCTCCCTCTCTCCTCCCTTTCTTCTGTCCTTTCACGCTCTCCTCCTCTCATGGTCGCTGCTCCTGTTTCTCTCTCCTCTTCCCGTCTTTTCTTTCATCCTATTACCTTCTTGTCCCTTCCCATCCTCCTCTTCCTCTGTCCTTATTTTCTCTGTCTTCCTCACACACACACACACACACACACACACACACTTGCTGAGAGCAGATCAGAGAGGCCAATGCTAACCACTGTCAGCTTGTCACAGTTCGGTTTGAGCCAGAATGTAAATGTAGTGCACTTCCTGCATAACAATAATACTGTGTGTGCATGTGAGTGTGCACTTTCAAGAAAAACTCCTGCCTACAGTATAGAACATAACTGAACCTGTGTTTTTTTTTTTTAATGTGTATCAATGTTTCCTCCAAAAACAAATGAAAAAACAAACATTACCTGCAAAATACAGTAAAATACAAAGTGTTATATGTGTGTATATAAGTAATATTATAGTGTCTGTCCACTCTACATTAAAACAAACCGGGGTCAAACTTATCTAACAACAAACCATTGGGTTTCAGCTGATAACAATAAAGGGGAAATCCTGTTATCTTCCGGTGTGAAGGTTTATTCTATAAACATAAGTGTGATAAGGGTTCGTGTTGAGCCAAAGTGACTCAGTGTTTTTCCTTTAAATGAGTCAAGTTTTTAACAATAAAAGAAATAACAAGTTATCTGGGTTTTACCCCAGAAATTAATTCCTGCCAAGGAACACGTCACTGGACATTAAAACAGAGCGATAAAAGCTTTGTGGATGATATCTAATTTCTGTTGAAATGTCCTTAATGCCAACCCAAAATATTGGTCTGATCTCATTTGACAAAGAGAGTTTATTTATATTATTCTTTAAAGTCAGGATCAGGTTAATGCCAAGTCGGGTTTTCCCGTAGAGTAAAAAGGAACTTGCCTTGGTGTTTTGCTGCGAGTACCACAGTAAGTCAAGAGCAGACTAAAATATGAAAAGACATTTTAAAAATATGTAGAGTATATTATGTAAATGAGCTGTACGGATTTTGTGCAGGACTGTGCAAAGTATTCACAGAGGAATCTGCAGAAGTTCACAGTGAGATGTAGAAAAATATTTGATATGTGCAAGATATTAATCCAAAGAATGTTTCTTCATTCCACACGCACATTCCACCACTTTTTGTCCAGATTGAAATATCTCAACAAACAACTGGATGTTTTGCCATTAAATATTGTTAAGATATTCATGGTTCCCAGATAAAGTATCATAACACCTTTAGTGATCTCCTGACTTTTCTTTCAAAGCTACGGTGAGGCTCACATTAATGGTTTAACAGTAAGTGAAATGTCTGAACAAATATAAGATGGATTGTGTCTATAGAGACTACAGATGAAACTACTCTGACACATTTACAGAAATGTACACTGTCTCTGTTGAATAAACCTTGAACGCCTTGGTGCCCCGCACTCGCACTGCCCCAGCTGATTTTTGCTGTTTTCTCTTTTGCCTCTTTCCTATCAATACAGTTTATAGACCAGTCTCTTTTGTTGAGATTCTCATTGAGCAACAAGTGAAACGCTGTGCACATAACAAGTGATGGGTTAGACTTTGAGCCAGATGTGAACCACTGGAAAACTGCGGTATGCAACTCTGATGGAGACTCACATCATAGTCTATTAAGTGTAGTGTAAAAAGCCCTGTATGGTTCAGTTTGGAAGGCACAAGCAGGAAACGAATTGTGACATTTACAGTAGCTGTGACAACTGACAGTGGAGCTCGCGTCTTGGGTGAAAATTATTTTAGCTCATTAAAATCTTTTTTGCAATTCCTATTTGATGTGAAATTATTTATTCATTCTGTGTTGTTGAGGTTTTTATTCACCAACCAACCAAATCACTCAACATGTTGAGTTTCACTTATGTTGTCATTTATGAATTACTTGCTACAGACTCACACTAGATGTTGTATCAACATGCAGACTTGCTTGTATTTCCAGCATAATGCCTCTCTGTCTGCATGTGGGACTACAGGGATATTGCTCGCCCGCCCGCCTGGTAACATGCTAGCATTCACAAAGCATGACGAGAGCAGCCCTCAACATGACAGACAGGCAGATAAACATGACAGACAGACAGGCGGACTGGCAGACAGGACGTGGAACATGACAGATTAAGTACTATGAGAGACAGACAGGCGGACAGAGGTTTGTGGTTCTGTTTCTGCTGGGTTAGAGGAGAGACGTGTGTGTTTTCCACATGGAAACAAGCCCGGAGGGAGACGAGGGGAAGGAGGATGGCGGTTCTGGTGCATGGTAAGCTCAGGGCATCTGCAGGTTTCTGAAAATCTGATTTTACACTTGGAAAACCTTTCTGTGCTGTCTAGAATTGGATGTCAGACTAATTTCAACAGCCAAAAAAAATTAAACACGGACCACAACAACCTGAGAATATAAAAATTTTTTTTTAGAATTGAGCAGCGTGAGCATGTTCAGTGTACTGAGACATGACATACACTGAGAAATAAGGGTTCCAAAAGGATTCTTCCTGAAGGGCTGAGGTTCTACTTGTAACCATCTGCTTGTGAAGAACCCTTTTGTTAGTTTTTTTTTGTTTCTGTATCAGCACTGTGAGCAGGTTGTTAATTAGTAAAACAAAAAAACAAAAGAACAAGCTCTATTTTATTATTTTTTCTCTTAGCCTTGTTTAGTACTGTATCAAAGTTTCAAGTTCTGTTATCGTGACAACTCTATTTGTCAGAAAGAAATAAAGGATCAGTGTGTAGGACTTATTGGGATCTAGTGGTGAGCTCGCAGATTGCAAACTCGTCCTTCTCCACTTCCTAGCGTGCAGGAGAACTTACGCTGGCTGTGAAACTTGCGAAAATAAATAAATAAATAAAACAAAAAAAAAACAAACACAAAAGGCCGCATCTAAAGCCAGTGTTTGGTGTGACCATTCTGGGCTACCATAGAAACATGGCGGACTCCATGGAAGTGGAAATACACCCTCTGTAGATATGAATGACTCATTCTAAGGGAACAAAAATAAAACAATTCTTATTTTCAGGTGATTATACACTAATTAAAACATACTGAAGAATATTAAGTCCTCTTCAGCCATATTTTGCCTGTAAATCTTACACACTGTACCTTTAACTTTTGGTTCTGTCCTCAGTGACTTTTAGCATCACTTCAGTGTCACAAAATCAGTTTGTGTGGCCAGAAGGACAAAAGAAGAACAAACCGAGACAACTGATGGACTGACTGAAACTTGGTGTCGGCTGAAACGAGCAAAATAAGACAGAGGAACGTGACAAACAGGGAATATGTAACCCTTGGAGGACACAGCAAATGAGAAAAAGAAAGAAAGAAACAGATGGAGGAGAAAATAGATTAGAGAAGGGGATGAAGAGAAATGGAGAGCGGAAAATAAGAGAGAACGATAAAAGAGGCAGAGAAAAGAGGTAGATACAAGGTGAGGGACACGACAAATCATTATTGCAGACAACCTCATCCTTCACTCTCTCACACACACACATACACACACACGAACTATCCTCTCTAATCTAGAGTGTGAATAGATATGGCTGTTTAGTGCCAGCAGCACAGCTCCCGGTACCTGATGGCAGCAATCTGCTGAGTCAGGAGCTCTGCACTGTGTGTGTGTGTGTGTGTGTGTGTGTGGTGTGCCTTTGGGAGTGTGAGTGTGTTAGTGAGAGACACAGGAGGGAGTTAGAGAGAGAGAGAGGGTGAAAGTGTTTGTAAGATTTAGTGGAGTGCATAGATGTGTGTGCAGCCTTTCTTGGGAATGATGAGCACTGCAAATTGAGCACTCTAACCACACACACACAAACGCACACACACACACAAACACACACACACACAGCCACAGGAGCAGGCTGACAAGAGTTCACTATCATTACCATGCCAGCGAGACGTCACTGGTATTACCATGACA
>JAJHUR010131700.1:794-49328 GCA_027495735.1 Lutjanus campechanus | reverse complement strand
GTGAACGCCCCCTCAAGTCGGAATATCACCTAGGAAAGTCATATGAAAGGCCCCTTGAGAGATAATTCATACTTGGTTTCACACGTAATATCATAATCTCACATGTACACCACTATACTCTCACACAAACACTACTATACCCTCTTACATGCACAATTATACTTTCTTTTATTTAGTATCATACTCTCATACACGGATTACTAAACTCTTCCACACATACTACTATACCCTCTTACATCTATAATCACGCTTTCTTTAATAACGGTTGGAGAGTTTAAAATGTTTTTTAAAAGGCCAATGGCTTCATTGAGTTTCTCCCGGTCCGCCATCTTCTCCTTTCAGTCATGATTGGGAAGGTGGGCCATGTCCATGAAACCCCGCCTCCTCCAGCTTCATCAAAGATAGCCAATCAGGCACTGAGAATTTAGTACTGTTTCCGTTTCAATCAAACTCTCTCACACAAACAACTATTCTCATTCACATACCCTAACGTTCTGTCTTACATTCACTGGCATATGTATCCTTATACATGATTATTTGCATTCACATGTAGCCTACTATTTATTTCTCCCACATAAGCTATTATTCTGTTTCATACATGTGTTAGACCTCTGTTTCACATACACCGTTAACCTCATTTACATATACTACCACACTTGCATACATACACTATTATTCTCTGTTACAGATATCATGCAAGAATAATATGTATGAGTAGGCTATAGTTCTTTGTGCAAGAGAGAATAGTGCAGAGTATATGAGAGTATGATAGTAAATAAAAGAAAGCAAGATTATAGATGTAAGAGGGTATAGTAGTATGTGTGGAAGAGTTTAGTAATCCATGTATGAGAGTATGATACTAAATAAAAGAAAGTATAATTGTGCATGTAAGAGGGTAGTGTTTGTGTGAGAGTATAGTGGTGTACATGTGAGATTATGATATTACGTGTGAAACCAAGTATGAATTATCTCTCAAGGGGCCTCTCATAAAGTCAGGGAAAATTTTGTCACATGATGCCTCTTATCATATATGTATTAATATGTCAGAAGAAAATAAATATTTGGTTGAAAACTTTGTATTAATTCAAATACTACTGCATACCAATTTCTTGCTCATATATAATTTATAATATACAGTAGTTGTAGGTGTAACCATTAGTGGCCTTCCACATAGTGTTAGCCAGTTAGAAACATTATTCATCAGCATACCCTGTACCCTATGTGACCCTGAGTAGCATCCACGTTGTTTCCGCCTTACAATTCAAACTTACATGAACACAGTCAAGTCGGAATAATGACTTCCCCTCTTGGGAAATGGGACCATCCCAGGAGCATATGAATGCACTACAGTATATGTCTCTGTGCTTTTCCCCTTTCGTTGCCAGTTCATTTTCGTTCCCAGAATCAAGCGTTCCAGCCTTTGCCTCAGTGTTTCTTTGTGTTTTTGGATTCTGTTTGTTTTCTTGGACTTTGGATTTTGTCTTTTCCTCTGAATTTCTTTGCTTTTGGACTATTTAGACCTGTGGCTGCAAACCCTCCGTAAGCCTTTTGTATTTTGTCTTTGTAGTTTGAGTTATGAACTGCACCAGCTCTGTCTCCTGACTGCATATGGGGTCCATCCTTTTGTTTTCAGCATCCTGCTTGACACACTTCGACAGTTTGCTTGTTATGTGAAAAAAACAAAACTAAAGAACAGACAAAGCAGTGTGATAGTAATTATTTGAGTTTAGAAACTGTTCAAAGCAAATCTTTTGTCTGTGAACTGTCAACAGAATGATCTTATAAGTGATTTGTGTAAGAAGTATATTAACACATACAGTACAGTAGTGCTTGAGTGCAGGGGGTTTTCCTGGGACATCAAACAGTATAAAAGAGTTGAAACAGAGATGTGTTGAGCTTTTTTATCCTGTTTGTAAGTGCTCATCATTATTCATAAAATGAGGTCAAGTTGATGTCTCGACTGGTAATGCTTATTATATGCTTATAATAATCACTTAATTCTTCATAAGCTCTCCGTAACACTGGTAAACATGAGCAAACATAAGGTGTGGTAAAGTGTAACCTGGTTTGCTGGCATTCATTCATTGTCCGTAACCGCTTATCCTTGAATGCAGAACTGTCTTGGTGTGAGGCGACACTGCTAACCACGCACCACCGTGCCAGCCCGCTTGCTGTCATGTCAGAAGTGACTTTTCCCCACACAGGTCCGTATAGCATTGATGATGCAGACTGTCTGCAGATACCTGTCAATCCACATGACTTCACGTTCGCAGCTCTTTGTTCATTTGTAAAAAAAATCGGTAATGTGCTTCTTTTTCTTGGGTCAGGACCAAATAAACTGGACTAGTGAGAATGTGGTCTCATACACTGAGGATCAGTTTATTTTTAATTTAGATTTTATTTTTCCAGCTTCATCAGGAAATACATCAGTGAAGGACTGATCTGGCAGGCATGCGGGGTCAGAGAAAAAGAAGATATTATTTACCCAGATAGGGATTTAGAAAAATCAAGCAACAAAAGTTCTGGGTCAAAGAAGTCAAGTATCCCTGACCTGACAAAGATCAAATTGACCAAAACCTGGACACAAAGGGGACTACAGATGTATATAACGGTGAATCAGACAGTTGTACACTGTAAACATATAATACAAGAATTTAGTCAAATCAGTCTTTTCTTATCAAGTTAATGTAAATATACACATTTTATTTATTCAAGATAAACAGGTCCATGGTAAACGGGTCCACCACTCCTCTAGGTGTTGCTGCTGCAGACAGGTTGAAGTGTAGATAAATCCATGTTTTAAATCCAAAAGTTTTAAACATTAACTCTGAGCTCTCCTCCTGCCAGTTTAAGGAGCCCACATCAGAGCAAAATCAGTGTAACTCCAGTGTTTCTTCCTCTGGAAGCTCTGGTCTGTCCCCAGCTCTCTTCTCCAAAGCTCCCCAGCTTTCAGCAGCTGTCTGCACCTCAGCTTCTGCCCAGTCAGCAAAAGCCCTGCAACAGACAAACATTTTTCACTCAAGTTGAATATCTTCAACTTGCCCAAACATGTGAATGATACAAATTTTGCATTTATTGGCATCTTTACATTAACTTTGTATGTAATCTACGTGCACAAAAAAATGTTATTCACTTTCTATGTGAACACACTATAAGTTTGTTGTGTGAAGGAAATCAATTCTATTTGTTATGTTTGTCAGAGAAACTGAAGAGTTCTTGGTTCATCTTAATATTTTAAGCTTATTGAACATGTTTTGTCATGTACAACTGAATTAAGATCAAGTTTATTTAACTAGAAAAATGTATGTGTTTTGAATCATTACAAAATTACCTCAATTTGTCTTTTAAATTCAGTCAACTTGAAAGTTTAAAGAAACCAAGGGAACTAATTTTTAGTAAAAGTAGTTAAAATAAATAGTGTATTTTTACAGTGTAGAGACAAAGGAAGTAACTAAACTTCACTACAAATAAGTGAGTGCAGGAGGGTAACAGACATTTAAATCAGTTGTGTGGCAGCAGGTGCGGCCATCACATCAACCTATCCTGTCATCAACAGGGGTTTGGATAAGATTTTACTGCTGCTGCACTGTCAGTCAGACTTGTGTACCTTTGTATCAAAACTCTTAGACATTATAATGAACACACAACAACACTTGACTTACCATAATAAACTATTACCTTACATTCAAATTGACAGCAGATGGCCAATTTCCTCTCCTGTAGGCAATTTCAATATACTGGATCGCACATCGTATTATACGAGCTCTGGCTGCAGAGGGGATTATTTATATCATGTTGTTGCCAGCTGTTTAACTCACCTTGGTTGACCTTTGCTGTATAGATGACACACCTCATGAACATGCTTAATAAATGAAACATGCCTATATTCTCATCCCTCACACACAGTCAAACTGTATGCACATACACACATATCACTGAGACTGCCAACATAATCTAGTCCATCTCCTCTATCTGTAATATATTACGCTGGTGTGAGTGATGAGCACAAGGAGAGACTGACTATGACTGGTGCAGAACCAATTTAAATTTTCAGATTGCCAGGAAGGGCTACGTGGAGGAGAGGCAGTCGCAGTGAGGCTACAAGCGAGGTTTATCAATGAACACAGAATTCATTTGAGGATGAACCTCATTTTGCAGACTTGAGTCCCCTCCCTTATCGCCCAGCCTGGAACTGATTGGTTAAATAGGCATGATGACTTTGCATTTGATGACTTCACAACACTGTTGTTCACGGCAGGCACTGATGGAAGGGGAAGAAGAAAGGAAAGAAGGCTCATTTCATTTTTTCTAAAGACATGCGACACACACACACCTGCAATGAATACTCCTGACTAGATAAGATACTATCAGATGTACTACAGTGAAGGCATCGCACTGAGAAACTTTGCCTTGCCGCTTATTGTATCAGCATTCAAGAGGAATACTGTATGAAAGGAAATGAAACCCTTGTAATTTCTAGCAAATGAAATTTGTCTCTCCACAAACAGCACCTAATGAATTGCTGGGATCTGTTTCAGTGATACTCGCTGTGTTTAGACAAGAATCACTGGTGAAGAAAACACTGTGATACAAAATGTGGCAAGTTGGAAAGACCGTTCCTGCTGTCTGCATTTGCCTTGATGTAATTTCTCTGTACGCATTAAGCTGTACATTGTAATAAATCATACAAAAACTAGACATAATATGTTCTTTATTACACAATATTAGACACTTATTAGACTTAATTGGAGGGTAATTAGGGATACTTTACAACAGAACTGTACTGTAAACTAAAGTGTTCTGTTGTGATGTGTCCTTAATTACTGTCTAACAAAGTGTAATAAGGGTCTAATAAAGGGTTTTAATACTGTCTAATAAAGAACATATTGTTCCTGGTTTTTGTTTAATTTGATTCAAAGTATGCCTTGTTACAGCTTAAGTGTACTGTAAAAGAAAGTGCCAACCCACGATTTATTAGTACTCTTGAGTTTCGCGAAGTTTGATGTGTGTAGTTAATTAAGCTTGCACACATACACAGTGTGCACTCTCCATATCTGTGTGCACATGTGTGTTTGTGTCTGTGAGACATGAGCCCTTGCATGTTTCTGTACATGTGTCACACAGAATTGAGTTTGTGTGAACATGCCGGCTGCACATACTTCAAAGGCCCGTGCTGGTGAGCCTCAGCAGGGAAGTGACTCTCCCGAAGAGACCATGGGATGAAATCAAACAGGCTGCCATTTTTTTTGTGGCCAGCCAGCTTGATAGAGGTTGTGCTTCCCATCTTCTCTCTCCCTTTCCCTCTCACCCCTTGCACCATCACTCCTCAATCAGTCCCAAACTGCAGATTATCTATGAAAGTTGCTCTGCAGCTGTAGCAAGTTGTATGCAATGAAACTTCAAGCCATAAGGAATAAGAATGATCTTAGCTGAAATCAGTTGTTCTGATGGTTATTATTATTCTGAAAACCCAATAGTCTGGCAAATGTAAAATTGGACCAAAAACCCATTTGTCTGACAAACAAACAACCATTGCTCTGAACTACATACATAACTTAACAGACATAACTACCATATTTATTTTGACCCAAACCAGCCCAACCAAGTAGTTTTGTTGCCTAAACATAATGAAATTGCAGACTTCTGTTGTCTGTTTACTGGGCTGTCGGACAAATGTACTTTTGGTCCACTGGGATGTTTTTTTTCGGACAATTTGGGTTTCAGAATAGAGGGCAGTCCCCAGTGCAGGATGTCTAGCATTAATGTCTATGTGAATGTCTGGCACTTCAGGTAAAAATGTATTACCAGATGCAGGTGTAGAGAGAGGATTTGTTATCTTTGGATAGAAGCAGGTTGGTTGTTTCCACCTGTTGCCAGCCTTTGTGCTAAGCTATGTTACTATGTTAACCAACTGATAGCTGTAGCTTCATAATTACCATTCTATTAAAGTGCTACTGGTCTGAAAACGTATTTCCCAATCAGCTTCTAACTATAAGTAATGGGGTCCTGCATGCACACTACAATTTCTGCCAAAATTAGGGGAGTTTGGATAGGATGCCCCTGTGGCTCAGTTGGTTGGGCATCTACCCCGTATGCTGAGGCTGTTGGTCCTCCGTGGTGGCCAGGGTCCAGTTCCTGCTGCCTTTCCTGTCTCTCTTCAGCTGTCCTGTCATAAGACAGGCACAGAAACCCCACAAAAAATACTGACAAAAAGAAAATGCTGTTTTTTTCCTGCTCTTCTGACTGGCTTGAGGTGGGCAGGGCTTAGTTAGAAATCGGTTATTCTGATCACCAGTCGAGATTTAGAAATATTCAAACCATGCTTATTCTGCTGTGGTCTATCAAATCTGGTCATTTGAATGACTTTAGACTTGAACTGACAAAATCAAAAAACTTGCAACTTGAGTTGGAATTTAACACCAATGACTTGTGACTTCACTTAGACTTGAGCCTTTTGACTTAAAAATACTTGATTCCTTCCCCCGAGCCCAAAGATTCAGACAGCTGTTATTTGAAAAGTGTGCCACGAAACAATTAATTTCCCTCCATTTCCTGAATCAACTAACAAGGTCCAAAATTAACACCAACTAAGTGCCAAATGAGGTGCATTCAAGTGCAATTTGGACACTTAAGATTATTCATTCTCAGCAAGTCAACACTTAATTCCGTAGATCCACTTTGTTTGAACCAATCTGACAGAATCCAATCTAGTTGCAGGAAAGAACCATGAAGACCTAACATTACATTACTGAGCTCCAGTTAGAATAAAATTATACCAAAGCTCATTTAATTTATTTATCAAATGAACTGCAGTATGCAAAACTTGTGGGTTGAAACTTCCAACTTCCTTCAACATTTGAAGGTGCACAAATAACAGTAAGTCAAAGTTCAAATGGCATTTGGTGAAAAGCACATCATGACTTATTTAGGACTCAAAACCCAAAGTTTGGGATTTAAGTTAGTTAAACATATCTAGTCATGAACTCTTAGGTTTACAGACAAATAAAAAAAAATATATTTGTGCCTTAGGGCATGTGTAAATGCATTGGCAGCATATGCTTGCATGTGTCTACTGAGAATGTCATGGCGGCATGATGGAGGATAATAGCACCAGTGCGTAGGGACAAAGCTCCGGGAATACTTCAGCTTCTTTTCCTGAACGGGGATGTTTTGTTTGCCAGAGGCAAGTCTGATAAACATATACAGCATCGTGGAGAAGAGAGGTCAGGGGCCAACTTTGAAGAACATCTCATTTCCATTTCCTTTACATATTCAACTTTTACCTGACACTCTGATAGAATGACTTCTGTTGAGTGAGCCGATGAGAATTAAGTGTCCTGCTCAAGGACATTTTGTCAGGACACGTTGTTAATTGACAGCAGTTGTTGTTGGGGTCGAACCGGCCAAAGGATCGTCTCTTTAACCATCCAGCCAAAGGCGGGTCTGATAGAAATGTGGCGTTCTGGAGAGGACAGGTCAGTGGCCGTCAACGAAGTACACTTCCTGTCAGCCCTGGAGGCATGCAGCTCTCCAACTGATGCCAAATGTGAAGTAATAACCCTCTGCACACTTGTTACAATGACTGCTGCTTTAATGCTATCAGGAATAGAGGTTTCAGTCCATCAATATGAAATCTGGTTGCAATATTTTTCTCACTGATGTTTGTGAGAATGTACTGGACTGAATATTGTACAGTATTTTATGTTTGGCAGCAGTCACAATTTCTATTTTGTCAATGTGTGAAATCAAAGCATGACCAAACCAATTACTGTGTTGCTGAATTTCATTTGATGTGGAAATCTAATTGAATGCTCTCATCAAAATGGTGGGCCAATCTGATTGGCAAACTATTAACACAACCCCATGCCCTCAATATTTCTCGACATGCGATTGTTGGATTCTTGAGCGAGTCATTGAAATGCACGGGCATGGCTCTCCAGCAGGTATTTCATTTGCAAGGGTAAATCATTTCTTTCCTTTAATGTGTGTGGAACAGACTGAGTGGTGCCTTTGATCATTGCCACTGTGAACATGGCAAAATAGCTTGAGCTGAATGAGCTGAAATGAATTTCTGAAAACACCTACTTTTACCCATTAAAATATCCAGCACTTTATCTTGCTTTATTGACAATGGCTACCGTTATTACTAATGACTAAAAGAATCCCTCTATCCATTGTATAATCTTCAAAATTGCAAAATCCTGTCTTTAGAACAGACTTTAGAACATCTTGATAGTTTGGGGTTTAATTTCTAAAAAGAAACTTGGGTAAATGTGCTTTGTTTTTAAATGGAGGCCTCCACACTGGTGAAAGCTGTGACTGGAGACATTATGGTTTCAGGTTGTCCGTTTATCCATCTATCCCAATCATGTGAATATCTCAAGAACTTCAAACTTTGCACAATTGTCTGCTTAGAATCAGTAATGAAATGATTAGATTTTGGTGGTCAAAGGCCAAAGATCAAGGTCACTGTGACCTCATGTCCGTGCCATTCTTGTGAATGAATGTGATATTTCAAAAAAAGGCCTTGACATATATTTATAAATTATATATATTTATAAATTAATCTGGCACAAATGTCCACACGGACTCAAGGATGAACTGATTAAATTTTGGAGGCCAAAGGTCAATGTGACTTCAAATGTGTCCCATTCTCATGATTGTGATATCTCAGAAACACCTGGATGGAATTTCTTTAAATTTGTAACAAGCAACCACTTTGGATGAACTCATTAGAATTTAGGGGTCGAAGGTCAAGATCACAGTGGGCCGTATCTTACGCTCGGCGCAAGTGCCGTTTTTGCCATGTCTGTAAGATAGCAAACTAACTTGCGCCGGGTCTGATCCGCTGTGGGCAGGCGGTCTGAACATACAGGCAAAACGAAGGCGTGGCCCGGCGCGTTTGCTATCTTACGGTCGGCGCGCTGGAGTAAAAACCACTTGAGCCTTAGAGCCCTGTCTGACGCCGGTCTGACGTGCAATGGATTTAATTTATTCAAGGTGTGTCCAAATCCTCCTTTGCCGTCCCCTCTCAGGGGTGCGAGTGATATTTTGCCCTGCCCCGCCCAACGCGCCGCTGGCGCAAAGCAGCAAACACCTATCAGCTGTGCCCAGGTGCCCTCATTAATTCAGTTTAGGCCGAACACGCAATAAACCAATCAGAAAGTCAGCTCTCATCGCCTGTAAAAGGTTGGTGCCCCCTGTGGCGGATGCAGTGGCAATGACGGCGGATCTACAAGGAGGAAAGAGAAAAGATTTTCAAAGCGAGGAGACAGATTTCCTGGTTTGAGAAGTGATAGCGCGACAGCGCGCGATATAAGGAGACACATCTCCAAAGCAGCTTCACTTGTAAATAGTTTATTTTACATGAACACCTGCAAAAACCATTACAATAAATGAACCGCAAATGTCATGTAAATATGTAATCATCTCCTCCTCCAGTCCTCCTCCTCTGCCCCGTTACAACACAATCAGAAAGAGTTTCTGAAGTTTGAAGTAGGCTATGCAAAATTACGCACGACTATATCCAACCAGCTACGACAGGAGCACACACACCGTTTTCTCTCCGGGTTGGGGAGGACTCGTGCGGTCAAATATCGTGTCTGTATGTTATAGATAATAATTATTTAATCCTTGTTTTTCTGGATCACAACAAACAGGCAGACGCAAACAGCTGTCATGCTGTTTGCGCTGCATGCTGTTTTGTGATTTTGAAGTGTCTGTTTTGGCCAAACTCACCGGGGAATTAATGAGGCACTTGGGAACAGCTGATAGGTGTTTGCTGCTTTGAGCCGGCGGCACAGGGGGCGGGGCGGGGCAAAATATCACTCGCACCTCCGGGGGGAGACGGCAAAAGTGGATTTGGACACACCTTGAATATATTAAATCTATTGCGCCTGTCCCTTGCGCCTTGCGCCGAGCGTAAGATAGGGCCCAGTGTCTTCACAAAACCATATATTTGTACATGTCAATAAAGTGATATCCTCAAATTTGCCAAAAATACACTTAATACGCTTCATACCTGTTAAATACCATGAAAATCTTCACCATGCATATTCTAAACAGTCTAAACAGAGCTGATGTAATTATTCGATTATTATAATTATTATTATTGTTATTATTATTATTATTATTATTATTATTATGTAACATTACTATGGTGATACAGTCTGGTGATATGGTCTTTTTTGTTGGTTGTTTTTTGCTGATCCATGATAGGATCCCAACTGTGAATTTTGTGATCCATTGTACCCCCAGTATAAACACATCGCTTCTGGACATTCTGATAGACAACTAAGATTATTTTTACAAAACATTAGTCTATATATCATGTGATGAAAGAATTTCTTCTTCATATCTTTTCTCCTTTTCTGTGGTTTCCTCTGACAAAAGCAGTCAAATTATGAGGCAGGGAGAAAGTATCTCTGTCAAGCAGATACAATTAGTATTGATAAGATATGGGCTAGCTACCTGCAACAATGGAGCTGCCATTACACATAATGCTCTCTGCCTGTCTTTAGCCTGGCAGAGACAAGCAGGAGGGAGTGGAACAGTGTGACCTGGTGAATAACAGATAAAAGCCTGGGCAATCATGGCAGGCCCACAACATTAAAACCTTTTATAGATTTCTGCATGCTGCCATTTTCTGATGAGAGGGACATTTTCAATGGCTTGTGATTGCTGCTGTCAGAGGATCATGGTTCACTAGATTGAGGGTTTGAGGGCCAGATGGAGGGAAAAGGAAAAAAAAGACCTCAGTTTTGATCATCACCTCAATTCTACTTGATAGTCATCATCTCTCCTTCTGTCTGTTGTACTTTTTTGTCTGCATGTGCGACTTGTGTGTGATAAAAGGGATGAGGCACACAAATCCATTAACACTCAAAGTATGGGTCAAAACAATAGATAATTGCAGTCGGACCAGAATGTTGATTTTCTGTATCAAACATCAACCCATCACATTACACATTATTTAATGTTAGTAGCCTATCCATATAAGAATAAGGCTTACAGTATGCACATCTCCTGTCAGGCGTTCACATTCACATTGCAGACATGATAACAGACTTGTTCAGAATGAACTTTACTGAGTTAAGCAAACTTACATTTTATTCAAATATTGAGTGGTTGTGTCCATGTGGCATCAGACAGTTTGAGACAGACTTCGTTAAAATTGTATTTTGTAAAATTCAACTGAAGCTCAAAATGCCTGCAATTTGAGGTGTCATCTTTTTCAAAACAACTAAGAGTTCACTTGAGGAATTCTGATCATGATGCAGTGACTGTGAGAGGAAAAAAAGACAGAAGATGAGGAAATGTTGAGTTTTAAAAAAAATTGTGTCTGTGGAAATCTGCAATGAATTTTTATTCATTCTTGCAATATATAAGGCAGACCAGCAGGCACAAACTGAGCACAAGGTCCTTCTTGGGTGTATGGTGCATTGCAGGATTGGACTCTAAAGATTGACCCAACAGGACACTGTGACAGGAGGAAGGAGAGGTGGAAGCTGGTGCAGGAGGAGGTGATCGCTTCAGTGGAGGAAGAGCGACCAAGCAGAACAGTGGCCAACAGAATCTGGCAGGACATCTGGAAATGGAACCCCCAGAGGATTAAGTCCTTGATTCAAGGGGGTCAACGATGTCCTCCCTAGCCCATCCAACCTGTTCACACGGGCCAAAGTTGAAAAATCTGCAAGACCACTGTGTTCCAAGAAAGGGAGTCTCAAACACACCTGAGCAGCTGCTCCAAGGGTGCTATTGCTGGACATAGGACCAAGAGCCTCATTTATAAAAATGTCTCAGATTTATACTTGATTATTAAGATCATTTCAAACACTGCTTACGTTTAATTCACAAAAGATACTGAACATAAAAAAATCTTGATTACACAGATTCTGAGAAGCCAATTTGTAACTAACACAGCTGTGACCTATGAATCTCAGATGAATTTAACATTGATATCACCTGCCTTACAATCAGCAATTTCTCTTTAAATAATGTTAGCACAATGTTAAATAATGTGAGAGGGTTAAGTCAGAAACAGCCATGGACAAAAGACAAAAGCACACTTTTTGGAAGATGTGGTCATGGTAATGGATGGTAGACGAGATAAGAGCCTGGCAACAGCCTGGTGGACTAAATAGTGGGTTGACAAACAAGGCCAAACACGAAGGTTGGGAATCTTGGAACTGATGCGTCATTCTTTTAATTGACAATTCCTATTGCATCATTAATAGAGCGAATGCAAAGTTCACCGCATGATTGGGCGTATATGCCTCTTAGCAGTCAGCATGGGGATCAGTGACAGCCTACGACCACACAACAGCCAAGATGATCGTGTTTGTCAAGGATGGAGAGCGACCATAGGAAAGACCCAACAACCTCTCTGCTGGTTTGTTTTCCACACCACAGGACAGGCGATGACAGCTAACATGGAGAGGCAGCATCCAGTCCCTGCTGAGAGCAGACATAATCTTGGTCTTACAGTTCATCTTGCTGGAGTTAACTATATCCTTACAGGGTGGATTGAGAAGAAACAGGAGAGAGAGAGAGAGAGAGAGAGAGAGAGAGAGAGAGAGAGAGAGAGAGAGAGAGAGCAAACTACCAGGAGCTGGTGGAAGTCAATTAGGGACTCAAGTAGGAGAAGAGCCATCAACAACAACATGGAGGCAGTAGACAAAGCATCTATATAGCTCTGGCTGACCAGTGGGGTTAGCAGAATGCCACTTTGACAGAGGCCAAGGCCTGATCAACCTTGGCTGGGTTGCAAGGACGAGGGTGTCTGTTGCAAGACATGAAAGAACCAAACAGACTCCAGGATACAACGCTGATGATGTGTCCTACTATGTGCATCAGAAGTTGTATGTAAAAACTGAATAGTGAATCATATATTTTATAAAGCAATTTATCTGTAAAGTGTGACTGGACATGCATATTGGCTTGGGGGTTAGCTTCCATGCATGGCTACACAATCTATCGCAATCCAATGCAACAGACATGCTCAAAATTATTCCACTGTTCTTTTAGTTTTTGTTGAGAGTGTATCAAAGAGCTGTTGGTTTCTCTCTGCTGTGAGTTTTGAGGCCAATATTTGTGGTGTTGTTGCACTCGCTTCATATTGAAGGATTTTCTTTTTTTCCAACTACATCCAAAAGCTACACATCAGTACAATGTACAGAGTGATGAATTAGTTCTTTAAAGAAATATTTTTCATACAGCATGACAGAAAATACTAACATCACCTACACCAGGGTTGCCATGTACACTCCAGTGGGTCTGACATTCCCTTTAAAGGCTTGGTTTGCAAGATCAAAGGTCCTGCTCTGCACTTGGCATTCACAGTCACACTGTGTGAGCAGCATGGACAGCTAAGACACGACACTGGCAACATGAAGCAGATTTCTATCTTTAGTCCTATCTCCATCTATTATCCACTCTGTACACTCTGTGTACAGAGTGCATGTTATCTGCATACTACCATTTAGCATACTTCAGTATCGTTGCAGACAAAAGATGAATCTTGATTAAGATGGATGTTAATTTTTGTTAGAAAAACAAACTGAGCGTGGAGCTCTGACAGTCCTGACAACAAGCAGAATATGAAATCGAGCTCTGCCTTTAATCAAATACATGCCAACTTTCAATCTGAAAAGCAATATCCATTTTGGAAAAAAAATTATACCTGAACTTCATTTAAAATTTCAAAAGGGGAAATAATTGCATCATCAAAACCTTAATTACTTTAAAATTAAAACTCTTAAAATAAAGCATTGTTTTAGTCATTATTCGCAATGCTCTCTATTTTCTTGTCAAGAATTAATTTGTCACAGTCAGTATGACAAATTGTTCACAACGGGTTTATTTTTACATGTCTCATTTGGAATCTTCACATAGTTGTGGCGTGTCTTTCAAGTAATTTATCAAATGTCACAAATCAGATTGCTTGCATGTCTCTACATAATACAGTTCTGTGTTGTGTTTGGTTATCCCAATTTAGTATTTAGTGTTTTACTGTCAAAAAGTAGGAGCTGTCAAGACAAAAAGAGAAAAAAATATTCAAATATATGCCAGTTCTCTAAAACGCTCCCACAATTTTTTCAATTTTCTGAATAACATTCAAGTGTAAATCCACCTTCAAGTCTGAGCCTGACTGCAGGACAACCACTGTAGGGGGTTTGGCTAAACAACCAAGAACAGCTGCTGTCACACTTTTAGCCGAGAAGCACTAGAAACAGAAAACTTCACTCAGAGCTTATTTGTTGCCCTTTTTGAAAAAGTGTCTGTGTTGTACCTGTGTTGTAGCTAGCTGAGCTAACACTAGCAGCTCACAGAAGCTTCTCTCTCTGGTGTGTCTGTGTGTGTGTGTGTGTGTCTGCGGGGTAGTGTCAGTATGGAGCCGTAGCCATGCTGTTTATCATGGGATCATCAAATGTGGAGAAGAATGTAGTCTGGTGGTGTGTCCACAGCCATCAAAAGTGGCAAAATCTAAAAATACTAAGTAGAAGATTAGCAAAAAATAGTCTGAACTTCTGTGACTGATGCACCTCGATCAACATACATTTGAAAATAAGTGGTTTCACAGACTTGAACTCAAGAACAGGAGCTGGGGAGTCACCCAATCATCCAACTCTGATTAAAGGGCATTAACATGCTTCTCTCCACACCATCTCATCTCTTGAGGGAATTTCTTCAAATTTCACTCTGACCCTCTGTCTATCCCTTTAAGATGAACACGATGGGCCCTATTTTATGCTGGTCTAAAACACAAGTGAAAAGTGCAAGGCGCAATGGATTTAATTTTTCAAGTTCTGTCCAAATCCATGTTTGCCGGCTTGCGCCAGTGGCGCAGGGGTATCCAGCCCTGTCCCATCCAACTACCTTGATAATTCACAGGCAAGTTTGTGAACCAATGCAATGAACCAATCAAATGGTAATCTCTCATAACCTTTAAGAAGCAGGTGTCTCAGGAGCGCAGGCAGTGGCAGCATGACAGAGGATTTACCAGGAGGAAACAAAGAGAAACGATTTTTTAAGCGAGGAGACAGATCTCCCGGTTTGAAAAGTGAAAGCGTGAGAGTGCTTGATATGCGCCAGCATGTCTCCAAAGCAGGTTTCATGTGTAAATAGTTTATATTACATGAACACCTGCAAAAAGTAATAGAATATATAGCCGGCTGAAGGCGCAAGTAGTTTTTACTCCAATACGCTGAGGACACGATAGCAAATGCACCTGGCCACACCTTTGTTTTGCCTTCATTTAGAAACCTCCCGCCCATGATCGTACAGACCAGGTGGAGGTTCATTTGTTATCTTGCAGACGTGGCAAAAATTGCAACTGTGCTAGTATGAGATGAGTATGAGATGAGTATGAGACCAGTGCAACGCCTTTGTGCTGGGTGTAAGATAGGGCCCGATATCTAAACAAGACCTTGACTGAATTTCTTCAAATTTGACACAAATGTCCACTTGAACTCGAAGGATGAACGGATTAGATTAGACAAAGGTCAAAGTCAATGTGACTTGTTTTTGGCCATAACTCATATAGTATTGACTTAAGCTTTTCCAAAAAAATACACTTATTATCATTTATTGAATTCCTTGGAAGTCTTCACCACATATATCATATGAAACTGGTTGGTGGAGGCATACAAAAATGGTGGTGATAATTCTACTTTAAATATAAATCTCATGACATAGAAACGAAATGGTGGGCTCTATCTAAGCACTGACCTTGCAAGTTTCAGGATGATTAAAAGTGGGTGGTGTTTTGAGTCATTTTCAACCCATGAAATGCTGATTTTTATTAATTTATGAAGAAATGTCTATATCGACAATTGCACTGTTGTATTTCATCACAGTACAGTAATATAATTTAGTTTACAGTTCAAAAAACATGTGCACAGTACCTCTTTCAGTGTTTCATTTCAGGCACAGAAAACATTCCATCACTTCCACATTGTGTGGCCACTTCCACACCCATTATCCATTGAAGCCTTGGGTCCACTGGTTATACTGGAACTGGAGACTTTAAAAGCTGAAGATGGTATGCATGAGAAAAGCCACCATATAGTATACTCTTTCTCCCTCTCTACCAGCAGTTTAGTTTCTCCCTACCATCTTTCATCCTCTCTCTCCAGCGCCCAGCCATTTTTGCTTCGCATTATGCCAAAACCGCTGAGCCCAAGCCTGTAATTCCATATGATTTCCCAGTATGCATAATCCTCTTCTTCCCAGGCGACATTCCGGAGCACCGACCCAAGATTGCTATAAGGAAAAGAAGCTGTAATCCAACACAGGTTCATGAAATCCTTTGATCTGACACTTCATAATCACAAGGGGGTCTCGTTATCTTCGCAACGAGGTGCCATTATAGCAGCCAATCCTGCGGTTTCCGCTTGCCTCCCTGATGCAAAGTGGGCCCTTATCAGAGCCCATGGGGGCTGAAGAAGCTGAGGGTGCTCACCCTCAAATCCACTGGAAAGGTGCAAAGGTCAGAGGATCCCAATGGCCAAGTTCATCTTATCACATTCTGCCTACAGAGGGAAAACTACACCAGAGAGCACCAAGATTCAGGCTGGCACAGTAGGGAATTAGTCTGTGAGAATCCTTACCATATAAACACTGGCACCATATGTTTTCTTTTTTTTTTTATTTAAATAGTCCAATCTGGGAGAGTAATTCTACTGAAATTCAGTAAACATATGCTTTATAGTTTTCTTTCTTTTTGTTGTATTCCATTTGTTTGATTTTTTTTAAACTTTTGTGCCAATGCTGTGCAAAATATAGATATCTTCTTTTAAATTCTTGCAACAATCCAGAGCATAGAGATGTTTTGAGATGCTTTATACCAGGTCAAATACAAAGCCAGCATTTGCCTCATGTTGTACACTGTATTCAGATACATCTAATGTTGCATACACATTAAATAAAATATCTGAATATGCCCTCATGTCATATACTGAAATATGTGGACTCTGCATTTAGCTGGAATAAGACCAAATCTACCATATTATCTCTGTGTGTCATTGAAACGTGTGGCATTCAAAATATAGCATCAGTCATATCAGAAAAATATCTTACAGCTCCATATTCTGATAGTGTCAAAGTGGTCCCAATCCAGAGATAAGATATGCTTGACATCTTACAATGGTGTAATGGGAGAGTATCCAACATGGATTTCATCCTATAAGGGTCATAGTTTGAAATATCTGGGCAAAACCATCTCCAGATTCTGGGGTATTTTGTGCAGGCTGGACAATAATTTTTGTGTCTATAAAAGTAAAGGTAAGATTGAAGTGTGCAATAGCTTGTAGAGACTGCATATTAGCCAGTGGTGGAACAAGTACTAAGATGTTTTGCTTGAGTAAAAGTAGAAATACTATAATCTAAAAAATAATTAAGTAAAAGTACATAAGTGTGATCAGCAAAATGTATGTTGAAATATCAAAAAAAAAAAAAAAAAAGCATTCATCATGCAGAATGGCTCCTTTTACAGTGTTATTACAGTATATTATAACAAATATATGCAAGAACATTTGAATGTTGTACTTCCTCAACGTGGAGCCAGTATGTTTGTATACTACTGGGTAGATTAGTAGTAACATATTGGATCATATCATATAAGCTTATATCTTTTTTTTTAGGAAGATGCTATTTGCAACCAGGGTGGAACAGCTAATGTGGTTATTTACACCTGGGTATATCTTAGCAAGGCAAAGACAAGCACCCAGGTGCCCATAGCCAACAATTCTTTTTGCACCTGGGGTATAAATAGTCAATGTGACTGTGTCATGTGGGTGTAAATAGCCAATGTGGCTATTTACACAAAACAAGTACACTACTTTTGATGTGATGTGAACGCTGGCGCGTTTGGCTGCCGCTGCTCACCGGCACAGGCTCTTTTCTCTACTTTTTACTTATTTAACACGCTTTGATGCCTGCTAAACTGCCTCTACCAGTGGTATCAGTGTTTTATATCAATTACCTGGCTCGTATTATTACGATCATCTGTCAGCCACTGAGGAATCCCACTTGCTGCGAACGGGACCTTTCTGAGTTTGGCGTCCTGGCATGCATGCTCCTCACCACCACTTCCTGGTTCTTTCCTGTTACGGCACTGCTACAATGTGGATACTCAAGCTGCTGTTATGGATTGTCTTGTTCTCCACCATCATAACTGCTCTGCCACGACTGACATACTCAGCTGATGAAATCCACCGGCTTCGATCACGGTATGAGCTACCAGCCAGCCTACTTGTCCACCGGGACATTCTCCGACGTCTGAGATACATCCACCGCGGATCCCACAGGAACTTCTGCTTCGATGACAGTGGTTCCATCCGATCCTTCTGGTCGAGGGATCCACGCCAGCAGGACAAGGCTGGAAACGCCGGTAGGTCTGCTAACCATAACGTGTTGGCTTCGCTTCCCAGGATGGCGGAGCTTTCTCCCTCCAACTGTTTTAAATTCTCCACCTTCAATGTCTGCTCACTAATTAACAAAGCACTGCTTATCTCCGAATCCATCACGGATTTAGAACTGGACTTTATATGTCTCACGGAAACATGGCAACAGCCGAATGACTTTTTCCACCTGAATCAAACACTACCGCCTGGGTTTGTTTACATCTGCAAATCACATTCTTCCGGTTGAGGGGGGGCGGTCAAGCTAAATGGAAATAAAAGCGAAGTCCTTCTCGTCAGCACAAGGTCCACACTCTTCAAAACTCACCTCTTCAATATTTCCATCAACGGTCACCCGGTCCGTATCTCCTCCCAAGTCAAAAGCCTTGGTGTCATACTGGACAGTGTTCTTTCTTTTTCCCCCCACATCAGTAACATTACCCGTGCTGCCTTCATCCACTTACGTAACATCTCCAGACTCCGCCCATCTCTCACCCAACACAACACCCAGGTCCTGGTCCACGCACTTGTCACTTCACGCATCGATTACTACAACTCAATCCTCACTGGTCTCCCTAACAAACTTCTCCATCGTCTCCAAATCATCCAGAACTCTGCCGCCAGAATCATCACCCGTACCAAATCCACCGACCACATCACCCCCATCCTCATTCAGCTCCACTGGCTACCTGTCCATCAGCAAATCCAATATAAAGTCCTTCTCCTCACATTCAAAGCTCTCCATAACCTGGCCCCCCAATACCTGTCAGACCTTCTCCACCCTTACACTATGGGTGGCAGAGCCTTCAGCTGCTCTGCACCCAGACTCTGGAACTCTCTGCCCCCCCATATCCGTCAGATTGACTCCATTGGACAATTCAAATCACAGCTTAAAACCTATCTGTTCAGACTTGCCTATCCGGTTTAATTTTCTGTCATGTATTTTATTTATTTTTAATGTTGTATTATTTGTATTTTACTTATTTTTAATGTAGTATTATTGGTATTTTTGTATGTTTTTATTGTAAGGTGTCCTTGAGTGCTCAGAAAGGCGCCAACAAATAAAATTTATTATTATTATTAGTACTTCAGTAAATGTGCTTCTAACCATGCGTTCAAACCAAACGCGATGGAGGCGATGAAATCGCCCGCAACGCGAGTATCGCGTCGCTTGATCACAAATGTTCACATTTTGGTTCATCGCTTCCTTGCATGATGACGCGACCCACCTCCGCGTCGCTTGATCACAAATGTTCACATTTTGGTTCATCGCTTCCTTGCATGATGACACGACCCACCTCCTGCTATTCTCTCGTCAACCATGGCTGAGTTAACAACTGTTGCTGCGCTTTATTTGTTGTGGACGTCTGATTTGGATTGGAGACCCAAACGCCGCCGTGTCTGGGTGCATGATATCCTCCGAAGACGCACACAGCTGGGTGAATATCATCACCTCCTCCAGGAACTGCGTCTGGATGACGGCCATTTCCAGCGGTACTTCAGGCCTCAGGCTGCCACAATAAGTTTCTACTCCATGTTTTGAAATGAGCATCTGGTGTAACTACGTCGGTGACGTGGTTGGAGGTCAACGCTGATTGGATGTGGCGGCACAATGTCACACGATGTCGCTTGAAAAGTTCAAATTTTTTAACTTCAAGCGACACACGCGATGATGCGATGGACACTTCATCGCTTCATCGCATCGCGCTTATCGCCCAAATCGCGTCGCCCAAAGCAACATCGCATGTCATTGCGCCATTTACATTGATTTTAAATAGAAACTTGTGGCATTCATCGCCTCCATCACGTTTGGTCTGAACGCACGGTAACACTGGTTTTAGCCAAGTATGTTACCTATTTTCACTGCTTGGTAATTTATACATTTATTTTTAAAGATTTTATTTTTAAAGATTGTATAAATACAATGGCATTTAGTGACTCTGGATGGATTTAGAATGGCTTTGGTTTGCATAAACTCAAAAACAATCCCTACATTATGTCACATACTCTGCTTCACAGTTAGATGAATACGGTTAGTTTTTGTTTCTTTTGTAGCTTTTCGCTCGAATAAAAGTTCACAACCTTGGACAAGAGTAAATACAACAGTGCAACAGTCATGAAAACCCTTTCATAATCCTCCCTGCTCACACTGGGGACTCTATTGGAGCAATGTCTTGCAACATCTGGCTACAGCTTAGCCCTCCCCTTCAGCACCCATGAGCCCAGGGGCACACCATAGACACACACATACACACAAATACACACATACACATGCCTCTAGGGTGTGAGGCATGCTGACTACAAAGTGATTTTACACTGTGACCGCGTGCCGTGCCATATAGTGTGTGTGCCTGTAAGTCTGCTGATGGTACTCAGCCTGTGTTGTGATGCCAGTTGTCACACACCAGGCCGTCAAAGGCAGTGCTGTGCACCGCCTGATAGTCCAGCAGCCACATATCCCTGTTCACTCCAGTCCAGGAAGCAGAACATAGCTGCTGCTGCACCAGTGCCCACTGGCAGCCACTCCTGAGAGATCACGTAGCCAGGAGTTCAAGGGTGAAAAAAATGACTACTGGCAACAAACCAGTGGAAATGGTTTGAACAGGTAGCCACTATATTTATTCTAGATTCCCTTTTCACTTTTGCTGGGTGGCTGTTTCAGGTTGTCATGCCATGTAGACTGAGACAGAGCTTTATAATTTATATTTTTGTTTAGTTTCATGCTTTACTTTTTTATCCAGGTTGTGGCATCACCATCAAATAAGCTTCTTTGCACCTGAATGTTTTCAGTGACAGCTGTGTGGGAGACGTTTTTATACTGAAAATGTAAAAGGTCTCTCGCTCATAAAAATGCCTTAGGGAGAGGAAAAAAAAAGAAGAAAACTCTGCGTCCCTTCTGTTCATTGACCTTCCATTCATTCTCAGTAGCAGTGAAAATTGTGGACAATAACTAAAAGAGAAGGGTTACTTTTTAACAAAATGTACCAGAATACACATTCATATTCCAGCCAGGCTCTTGTTGCTTTTTGTGTAATGTTTTAAATAGCCATAATTCCAGTCCACAGTCAGGAGCAGCAGGCGAGGGTGAAGAATGATATAATTGGTTGTTTTATGCAGCTCGCCCTCTGCTCCTTCTCACTGCTGGCACATCTATTTCATCCAGTGGTGCTTTTAAATAATCAATACACCCCATGGTCTGATGCATTTAATGCACATTGAAGAGTAAATGACACATGGAGCAATTGTTTTGAGAGTTTGTACATACTGGGGGAGCAGAGAAGAGGATACATTAGCTTGCCTTGAGATGGTCGAGGAAATAGTGGGTCAGGCTGAAGACTGAAAGCAAATTAGATCAGATTTAGTTCAAAGCTAATGTGCACTACTCTAAAAGGTAATTCAGGGGACCTTCTTACCACTTAATTAAATCCACGGTTGCAAGATAAAAAAAATCAAATTTATTTGTCCAGATAAACATTGTTGCCAACATTATTCTGCTGATTCGCTGACATAATAATATTGGTAATTACATCAGCTTAATATTGTGTATAATTTAAACCCAAATTTTTGTGTTAATTGTTTTAAAGCAAAATTCAAGTTGCGGTATCTTAATAAAATTGGCTTGGCCAATTGGTGTGTATATATATTTCAAGATTTAAATATCATGTGTTCAAATACACAAGTGTAGTTTAAAACAGTTAATTCACCAACAATTCTGTGGACTGATGCAATGTTAAACTTTTTACACCATGTAGTGCATCAGAAATATTAGGCTCTCCAATTACCACCATCATGACAGATGTTAAAGCACAGTAGCTTAGTTCTACCCTATTTAGCTACAGACAGTTCACACCGGAGGCAGGTTTATTCCTAATAAGAGGATTATCTGTTAACTGTTGTCAGCCACAGCCACAGTGCCTTCACAACGCCAGTGGCCTCCTGCCATCACAGTATAGCTTATAACTAATTGTGGATGACATATAAGCACGCTACATCCATTAACTATGTAGCAGGCTGATTCTAAAACAAAACCAAAAAAATTACAGAAAAGACTAAACTTACATTTCAGTAATCTTATAGTTTAAGTCATTTGAACTTTTATAGTATTTTGATTATCCATTTGTTCACCCCGGACAAGTGGCCAGTTCATTGAAAGGACTGGCACATAGAGACATGCAACCAATCATGTCCACATCCACACCTATGGGCAATTTAGAGTCACCAAGTGGGAGGAAGCCAGAGTACTTGGAGAGAACATGCAAACTGCCCTGCCCCAGCCACAAGCTCTCCAGTCCCTATTTTGATTATATGTTTTTAAATTAATTCAGTAATGAATTCTTAAAAGTTATGTAATTCATTGGTTAAACATAATTTAAGTTGTCATAACTGTCACAACCAAGATTGATGGAAACTGTTGTATTATTATTATTTTTGTTTTTAGAGTGTAATTAGCTAAAACAAACAAACGAAATGAGGCTAAAAGCATAAATAATAGAATCATAATCATTAAGTGAAGCATGGCAACAGACTGACTGCACTTGAGATATTTATGTTATTTCCATAGTCATTGGGATTCAGAATGCACATTGAAGCTATAACCAGGTGGGCCCTCGCCTGAGGCTGCTGCTTACATATCTTGTGAAGTAATCATCAGGTCTCAGCAGGATATTTTCCTCCCCTTGACCCCTCACACATCACACACAATGCTAGCAGCTGATTTGTGTTCAGTGCGAGAGAAATGGTACAACTGCTTAAGAAAAGCCCTCCAGAGTTTTTGCACTAACGTATTGGGCTGTGGAATTTAAATTGCACCAATGGGTGAAAAAAAAGGAGACTGTGAAACTCTGACTGTCTGTGAATGTGAGATGATAAGGAATGCATTTTTGTCACTTTCAAATCAGCTTTATCTTCACCAAAGGCAACAAATACTTAATCTCAAACTACTTTTGTAAATTGAACCAGTTGCTGTGAACAAAAAAGAAAAAGGACTTTCAGTCAGTTTCTTTTCTTTTCGAAAATACTGTGAAAATACTATGAATGCTGTTTGAAGTAGGGTTGTATGAGGTACTTACCGATAGCCAGTGTATTACCTACAGTAGATGGAGGTCAGCACGCCGCCAGCTTGGAGAAGCAGAGAAGGTCACAGCCTTCCCAGATGGGAAACCATCATTATACAAGCCAAATATTGCACTCTACAAACCAACCAAACTTCATAGGTGAAATCAGTTATTTTGCCTCACAGAACACAAGTGTTGCTGGCCTCAATATGTTAGTTTGTTTGTGTTATTGTGTGAATTTGGTGAATCTGAACTAACCTTTTGAAGCACCAAAGTCACATGAGAATACAAACAAACTCACAAATCAAGGCAGTGGGAGACCAGCAATTCCTGTGTTCTGCGAGGTAAAATTCCTGATTTTGCCTATGGAGTTTGGT
This sequence comes from Lutjanus campechanus, assembly GCA_027495735.1. NCBI lineage: Eukaryota > Metazoa > Chordata > Actinopteri > Lutjaniformes > Lutjanidae > Lutjanus > Lutjanus campechanus. The sequence goes on along the minus strand of JAJHUR010131700.1, from coordinate 25,496 downwards.
TAAAATGGTGAAAATATTCGAAATATAGTATATACCTAAACTGATATTGATTTTTTAGGTGGACCTTTTTTTAAGTACCTAAAACACCTTTTGTTGTTGTTCTAAATTCTAACTCTAAATTCTAAATTCCAAATTCTAAATTCTAAATTCCAAATCCCAAATCCCAAATTCTAAATTCTTAATTCTAAATTCTAAGTTCAAAATTCTAATTCTAATTCTAAATTCTAAAACAAAATTCTTTTGAGTGGGCCTTTATTTTAAGTGGCTAAAATATGTTGTTGCTGCTGACCCTTTCTATCTTATATTTGTTTGTTTTTTTTTAAAAAAGAAAGAAAGAAAGAGATATATCATTAAAGGGTGTGTTTGTAATTTCCTTTAAAAGCCAGAGCCTGCAGAGTTTTTTTCTTTGCTCAAGGGGCAATTGTTTCAATACTTCATACTGACTGTTGGGGGGAGGGGAATAACGTGTCCTACATTGAGTAATGTCGAACCAAAGCTACGAGCAAACACTTCTGCACCCAGTCATTTTTCATAGTGTGGCTTAAAAAGGTTTCATCTGCTCCTGGACAGCCTGATGTCGGCTGGAGTTTAATCGTCCCAAAGCGGGCACAGCAGGACAGAACCAACAGAAACAAATGTCTCAGTTTAGTATGATCACTGGCAGATCTGGAGCGTTTTCTATTTGTATGAGCCTAACAGAGCCTCATGTGCCTCTTCTCCCTCTCTCTAACACAAGCTTTCTCTGCTTGGCACTGCATTATTTACAGTATCAGCCGAAGATTTATATGTAGTAAACAGCGGATATTAGCCTTTGGCTTGAGAAGACCATGATGGGCGATCAATATCTCTCAACCCATTGATGGTGAGTGATGGAGAGATCTATTATTTAAAAATAAGGTATCAATTGAGTGAAATATGGCTCACATGAGCACACACATACTTGTTATCTTGTGTAAGCCAGAGGCAGTATGTTTTTGAGTCATTCTGGTCTTGTGAATAAGATCTCTCAAGAACGCCTTATGGGAATTTCTTCAAACCTGGCAAAAATGTCCACTTAGACTCCAGGGTGAACTGGTTCAATTTTGGTCATCAAACCTTATGGTCACTGTGACCTCATGTCCATCCCATTCCTGTGAATGTGCTTCCTGCAAGAATCTGTTACAGTTACTGAGAAAAAAAAAGTAATTAAATTACAGTTACTAAACAAAATGTTCGTGATTACAAAGAAGTTACATCTGAATATTCTCTTTGGGTTGCCTGGCAGAGATCTGCACTCTACTGAGTGCACTCCTCTATTTTATATTGTTACTTTCTTCTTTTCAACCTTATTCTGCCTCACTTGCACCTCTCAGTGTGGATGACTAACATGATCTCTGCCTGTTTTTCTCCCTTCTCTTTCTGTCTCTGTTTCTTTCTTCGTATCCCTCTCCCCCTGCGCCTCTTGGCTACAGTCCAGTCATCTGTAAAAGATAAACTTTGTCCCTCAATCAGACTGACCCATGTAAGAACCCCCTGAATATACTGAACTTGTGATTCAGTCAAACAAGAAAGCAAACTGAGGCTGGCAAAATGCTGAACAGCAGCCGCCTGCCAACTGGCTCCAGGAGGGTGGATGGATTGGTGGTGGAGACTGGGGTTGAGTGGGGAGAAGGGAAGCATTTTGGGGATTCCCTTGCCTCAGTCAGAGTGCTGCAAAGCCATCCATCAAGTCTATTTTTATGGGACTAAAGAGCTAAACCACAAGCCTGGGGGGAGGATATTAAGGGCCTGACAATGGGAGCTGAGGCAATTGATCTATTTAAAACAGCCGTGGCAAAGCGGCAGTGCGATGCAAGATTTGTGGCGTTTTCATTTACTTCTGCGTTTTTCACCTCTTGATTAGATCTGGATGGCCTGTGGGTAAACATTGTCAGTAGATCCTATTTACTCCCTCTAAGGACCAAACTGTGAGGGAGTACAAGCATGTCTGTCTCTAATGGCTGCCCAACTGCCAACCTTGTTTGTCGGCCTTTTTTCTGCTTTTACTGCCCTTTTTTAGGGCAAGGTTCCTCTCCCTGAGGATGTGAATACTTAAATGCAATGCCAACCCCATTAATTCACTGTTTACTTTTACTGTTATGCCCATTGCTGTTATGTGGGCCATTAATTCAGTTGTACACTATAACTAAGTTTGTATTATTTTAAATTGTGTCGTGGTTTTTTTTCATGTATAGTACTTCATAATTGTTTATTAATGTTTATTTATGTCTATTTGGTTTACACGACCCTCTTGAAAACAAGGTACTTAGCCTCAAGGGGTTTATCCTTGAAAATAAATAAGCTAATGTTTATGCGATTTTCAAATGTTAACAAGAGCACTCTTGTTATTTTTTCATTCAAATACACATCACAGGACCATGTGGTCTTAAAATACAGACAAAGCACATAATGAGCAGTTTGAGCTTCACATTATTTTTGCACTAAAGCTACTGAACAATAGATGTTGACTCATTCATCATGAGCAATACATGCATACACTTTAGACTTGTCCTTGTCATGCATCAATGGCATCCTTGCATTGCGTCAATAAAACATGCAAAATACGTGCAGCAAACTACAAATACAAAATGACGCCGGAGCGACAGGCCAACACTGTGTAATAACGACAGCTATAAAGAGACGCCTACAGGATACAGGAATACAGTGCAGAAGTGCTGTCTGATTGAAGCAGTTCAGTTCCAAAATTCAGCAGTTTGTTAATGAACAAATGTTGAAAATGCGTACTCACTGGCTGACCTCTCTCTGCCCTGTCAGGAGAAAAAAAAGTGTTAGGTGGGTGTAACATAAAAATACATACTCTGATGGATTGCAGGTGATTCCATTAAAGTCAGTAAAATCCATGTCAATTCCATTTGGGAGCACATAATTTCTTGATTATAGGCTTGTGCTCAATCCTGCCACTGATGGCTGGAAGCAATATTGCAACACCACAGCACAGTGAAGAGAAAAGAAAAAAAAGGCACCAGCTGCATTCAGTGTTGGTACCAGTGTGCAGCAAGAAGAGATGCATTTATGGTGAAAAAGTACCAAACCTTTTTCTCACATGCTTCCACTGGAAGGCCACCCTAAAGCATTGGCAGACTTAGGTTTATAGAGGGGGGTACCAGGTGCACACACGGAAAGATGTAATGCATTTATGGTGAAACATTTCCAATACCTGGTTTAGATTAAAATAATTTTGTTTTGTGACTTAAATTGCAGCAACAAAGCAAAGAACCACATCTGACCTCTTACCAGCCATTAACTTTGAGTCAAGTCTGCACCCACCCAGAGCCGTGAATATAAGCCCCACGACCTGACCTGCACTTGTGATTTAGCACACATACTTTCACTCACTTGTCACCCACTTGTGCTGTCACTTGGCACAGCTCCTGTGCTCCTGCAGCTGTCCATGTGTTTCCTTTGTGATGATGAGCCTAGCATGACGCTATCAAAACCTAATGCTTTTTTAAAACTTTTTACAAGCTGCCAAACCTATGACAACGTCCACAATTTGGTATCCTCCACTGGCTATTTTCAGTCTAGCATTCAGCTAGTCCCATTAATTGGCAGGATTTGGAGTCAAAGGTTGTATCGTAGGCTTTCGCAATAAAATCCTGGCAGCTAATTAGGCTTGATATTACTGAATTAGGGGATATACATGTATATTACATGTTACTGCACAGTCATTTTCATTTCAGATTTCTCCAGGGTAATAAAACATATAATTGTATTTTATGTGTTATATTATTGTTCTCATCTGCTGCCTGCCTGTAACTATTTAATTTTTACCCATAGCCACACCCATGAATTCATATATATTTTTTACCCGCTAGACAACATTTTTTGCAGGTCACTGTTTGGGTATCAGTACAGGACTCCACAGCAACTATACACCTCTGTAATAAAAACAAACAGACTGGATTGACAACCTAGAGGACACTGTATCACATTGCTTTGCACATTTGGCCAAAGTAACTTTACCATGTTTTATAGGGGCAGTCAAGAGGCCACTTTTTCTGCACTTTTTCTGCATCAAACATACATCTATACAAACTTGATGGCCAGTAGTTGCCAGGATCTTGTGCTTTCTGTTATTTCTGGCAGCAAGCTGTTATACGCCATGAGAATATTTGCTCAGGGCAAACAGCCCATGGGTACTGACTGCTTCTCAAGTCCCATCGTATCTTATGGTCTCAAAACTGGATAAAGTGCTGTGTGGTACAGGACAGCACCAGCTGTGTGCAGTGGCACCAGCATACCAAAATGCATTTATGGTGAAACAGTTACAATCCCTGGTTATTAATTTTTCTTTCTTTTTTTTATTGTGTGACTTAACAACGACTACACCACTGCAATAAAATATAAACAGGAAACTATTAACTGTTTAACTATTAGAGGCATGTGGAGGCTGACTAATTTCTGGCATATAGGGCAGCCTTTATAGCACTGCATCACATTTTCTCCACTGGAGGGGCATCGTGGAGGGCAGTGCATGTTTTCTGCATGAGAAACATGTAAATGGCATTTCATCACATCATTTTTGACAGTGGGCCACCCTAGAAGGCACGTTGTGTCTTCTGCATTGAAACGGAAACCTAAGAGAACACTTAAGCACGTTTTCCCCACTGGAGGAGTGCCTTAGAGGGCACTTTATCACATTAACCTGGACACTGGGCCACACCAAAGGGTACTTTATCATGTTTTACTAATCATAGGGGCATCCAAGAGGTCCTTGAGTACACCAGCAGTCCAATACTAAATATCTGACTCTGACATTTTGACTAAACCTGTGGGCATATGAAATTTAATAGAAGATAATTTTTTGCCTGCCTGTTTTTTGTTTTTTTGTTTTTCATTTGTGATCAGCTAATTCAAGGACAACTCTAAAGTGAAAGTGCCAGCAATCCAATGCAAAAAAATAATAATTATGAAAATACTGAAGGAGAATTTTGTCACCGTATTAAGTGGATACTGTTGAATAATCCAGTAAAACAATATGAGTGGCTGTTGTTACGGAAACAAGATGTATTGTTGTTATTTTTTGGGGTTTTTTTTTTTTTTGGTTCTTCTCACAAGAAGCCCTCCAGGCAGAGCTTCAACCACAGAAAATCCTTTGAGTGAACATCAGAGGGGAGAATTTTTCCTCGACAATTGGAAAAAAAACTACTGTACATGTACAATTTGAGTCTGTGTGTGTACAGTTTTTCTTTTACTTATAACCACTCTCCATTCTTTTATCTTACCTTTCCCTTTTCTTCTCTGTTTCAATTGTAAAGACAGGATTATTTGTTGGAGATTCTATTTCAATGTTTGACTGTTTGATTGATTCTATAATTAAATTCCACTACAATTGAAGAATATTTCAATGGATTAAGGAGCTGCATCCATCAAAGATTTTTTTTTCTCTAGCTGAAAACACAAGGCGCTCTACTGCAGACAATCAGCGCATCAGAGTGTTTGAAAGGTGCAGTGTTATATCAGCTGAGATGCACCAGTTGCTATGATACAGAATATCTGCTGAAGTAATTCTTAAATTACGTTTTGCAGGTACCTTATAACCCAGAAAGTTTTTGTTGTCAACAAATACTGAATTTAGACATGTTGGCACAAGGTAATATAGCCCACTTGCTCTGGTCTTTGCTCTGGATGACAGGAAGGCTGAGGCACATATTTGGTTTGGTTCAGGAGCTGAAGTTAGATGGAGCTCGGCTCAAGAAGTTTGACCAGGACACAGTTCATGGTAACTATTTGACCCACATCTCCTCCACTGTGATTGGTACGACTGGGTGTTGGTACTCAATACTTTTAAGGGACTGACTGAAAAACCAACTTCTGCAGCCAAACGATACCTGCATTCAATTTATTTTGTACTCAGATCTTGAAAAAAAAAAGACTATTTGCACCAAAACATTTGAAAATATGGCTGTATTACACAACTGTGGTGTCTGATAAAAATAAATGGATAAAATGTTGAAGGATTATTTCAGAAAATCATGATGAAGCACCTAATAAAGTGTGAATAAAACTTAGGCGTGGACAGCTACAGCATGGAAAAAAAAAACACAAAAGCAAAAAGAGTGCTCTCTTCATATTGGTATCGCTTTTTAAGGGTGCTCGTATTGGTACTGGTATCATAATTTTTTTAAATGATACACAGGCTTAGTGATTGGACTGCTCAGTAAAAAGTAACAGCATGTTACCCAAAGATGAACATTTTTCAATTCTCAGCGACTCAATGCAGTCAATCAACGGAGAATAGATGCTCAGCTCCTCCTTACGCTGCAGTCATTTGTAGCATTGTGTAAATAGGCCATGCTCCTTTTGGAAGCAATGCAAAACATACGCTGGCCTCTGGTAAAAAAAAAGACTTTGGTGAACACCGCCTATGTTTTGCAAAGTTTCAAACTGAATATAGAAGTGAGGTTTGGGAGAAGAATGTTTGCCCACTACTATTGTCAGATATGAACCAGATTTGCTGGTTTATATTACAAGCCTGATCATAATCTGCAATGTTGCCAGAGGCCAACACTTTCTGATGGCACCAACATACTGACCGGTTTGAGAAGGTGCAGCAGCACATGATTCCTGGCATCATCCCATGGACTTCATGTTCCTTCGCAGCAGCAATGTGATTTTTAATGATAACTTTTAAATCAAACCAATGTTTTAGCACCTCTCTGAGAGGGAACACACAGCTACACTGCTCTGAATCAACACTGCTATGCTGTATACTCTGTCATTAAAGGTGAAATTGTGAGGCCAAAATCCGAACGTACAGTACAGATCCATCTTCGCTTCTGGACGAGAGAACGGCTTCAAAGAAGTCCTGAGTGTCACTTCAAAGATCTCTTCATCTCCTTGAGGTTTCCTGTCTTCCTCTCCTGTTTGGCTGTTCAGTGTTAAAAGTGTGTGTTTTAATCTTCGGCCCTGTAATCTTCTAACTATCCCTCCGTCGCCCCTTCCCACCCCTGGCTCACTCTGTTTAATGAAGGACTTTTTTGTTGTTCACTCATAGGATGATACAAAATCAAAGATTCATCAAAGCGCGGATATTTTTCTTGGGCACCTTTGCTCACAGGAGCGGACTGAATTGGTTGGAAGTTTACAGGAGGGAATAATGAGAATTTTGAACTCTGTACTGTTGCTACATAATGAAATTGTTATACATGAGTGGCTTCTGGTTTTTGTATAACGAGCAACAAATCTCTCACCAATCCAGATACCTTCTACCTGATGTTTCATAATGTGATTTATGCAGGTTCTTCAGAGGTAATTTAACTTTTTTTTTTCCAACCCTGATGATTGCCATTAGTAAGACCATTAGGATTTTTTATTTGAAATGAGTGGAGAAGGCGAGCAGACAGTGAATTCTGCTTCACTACATTTCTTATTCACAAAGGAGGTGTTAAAAGACTCAAATACATGGCCCTGAGCTGACACTGACATTCTCAGACACAAATGTGGCCAGATGTAGGAGAAAAAGACTTATTACTATGCCACACTTTACACCTCACAGCTCTTAAAGTGGTGCTTCTACTCATGCAGCAAGGTGTTCAAGAACTCTGCCCATGGCTGTGGTTTATCAACCAAAAAGACAGACCAGCTGGAAAGTTACCCTTCATATATAACTTTGAAAGTAACATAAAACACGTCATTTAAAATAAGCACACAGAGACAACATCCTATAAAATGAAGCATAATAATTTTCTCATAAAACACATTTACAGTTAAAGGGTAACTTTGGTATTTTTCAACCTGGATGTTATTTTCACATCTAACGTGGTAAATTAAGGGTTTATCTGATCAAGTCAGAGCTGGTGATTGTTGAAACAGTGGAAAGATGAGTCGTGAGTTGTTTATGGTGAGTTTTATTTTGTTTCCATAGTTTAAATGAACAGTTTTACAAAGGGAGTCTGTTTCTGGCTAAATAATACCAACTTACTCTTTTAAAAAAGGTCTCTCTCTCTCTCTCTCTCTCTCTCTCTCTCTCTCTCTCTCTCTCTCTCACACACACACACAATTTCAATAAGCTTTATTGGCATGACTATAACAATATTGCCAAAGCCATTACAAATTTGCAAATAAGGTACAATAATAAAAGTGAATCAGAAAATTTACAAATTACAAATAAAGCAAGTAAATCAAGTAAGTCAATCAGAAAATAAGAAAATTATGGGGGGAAAAAAGTCTCTCTCTCTCTCTCTCTCTCTAACAATCCTTTCCTTAATGTTATCAGATACTTATAATAACAGTCTGAGCCTGTCAGTGGCAAAAAATACATTTTGTAAGTGCTGTAGCTTAATTGTGCTTCTGCCAGCTGCAGTGCTCTCCCTCTGCAGAAAGGCAATAGTCAATAGTGAGAGACAAATCATTTATTTGACCATTTAGAATTGTGTGTTTTTGTCCATTTTTTGTCAACTTAAAACATTGTTTTACAAGACAAGAGGGTCGCCATTTGTGGCACATTTGTCCTAGTTTAGTTTAGTTTTGTGTGAAACACTCCATGAACTACATCTCTCGTCTCGCATAATAATGTCATCAACACTAACATCACTGTCTCTTGTCATGTTAAATTATCTGAAGTGCTTTATCAGCGACTCCTGGTCTTTTTTTCAGTCAGGAAGCGAAAGAACAAGCAAGACATGTTGCTCATGTTACTACTAGAAAAACACACACGTATCGTAGCGTTAGCCGCTAATGTTAGCTTTTGGAAGGAGAAAGTCATGATGCCAATTATGCTACTGTTGGGTGTGTAGTCTTTCTAATCAGGTATTTTCACAGTCATATAGTGAAAGAAATGCTGCCTTTCTTGACTTGTAAAATTATCTTTTAAATTGACAAACATCATTTGTGTCGTTTATGGCAAAAGTCAAACAGGATCAAAAAATGATTTGTCTCATGCCACTGACTACGGTTCATATTTTTTTCAAAGCAAGATGGGAGGGAAAGGACTTTGCCTGTCTATACTGGACTAGTTTTAAAATATGTTGTCCCCTTTAGTCACTTAGACACAAAAACATGGGGATTTAGGCTCCAGGTTCAAAAAGTTACATTTTAATCATTAATCAAAGAAATATTCACCCCTAAAAACAAAACAAACAAAGAAAAATAGCAGCATCTCATCTTGAAAAATCTAAATTCAATACATACTGTATGTATGTTTTGTTGTTTCATTGTTTGCTTTTTTTTTAATGAGTGTGGCATCCAGAAACAAAGCAGTGAACACCTGGTCTTAGTCCTTTAGATAGATATATGAGACATTTTACTTTAACGATTGCCTTCACTCACAGTGTGAGAGCAGCTGGCTGATTGCCTTTTTTTTCACTGATAACTGGCGCTGCATCTCTGGGGGGAGTTTAATTTTCACTCACCAACATCACAACTGTTCAGTGAGAAGCGCTTTCTGAACCAAGTCAGTCACTCTAGTCATTGACAAGCCGGGCCATCAAACTGAGTGTTATGGCTTTGTTAAAGCCTATAAATGTACTTGTGAGATTATGGAGCTGCCACTGTAAAGATGTAAAAATATGAGCACCTTTTCCCATAGAGGTGTCTGAAACTCTCCTGAGACTAAATTAGCATTGTTTTCTGTCTTCATACAACAACTTCTACTTGAAAATGTGTTCGTCTTATATTGCGGTCCTGTGGCTTTTATGTTATAAATATCATAGGTATATCCTGGTCATTGGAAATAGCAGAAATAGATTATTGGGAACTGTTGCCAAGATAGGGATCCACCCTGGGTCTACCTCTCACTGTTCCCCAGGCTGTCATTGAGAAGTGTAAAATTCTCCATAATTTACATTTTAACACTTCCTGAAAGACACAGACCCATTAAGAGGCCCCCAGGAGGAGTTGCCTGTGGTTTATACTTTTATGAATCTTCCAGAAGGGTTTTTACAGGCTCTGTCTGGCTGCATGTGCCAGATAGCCCCCACAGCTACAGCACAGCATATAAAAAAGGAATGGTAATTAACGGAATAAACAACATTTCACTAAGGGATGTGGTGATAACAAAATTATCTGTGGTAGAGCAGACTATTTTTCAGGAAATTGTGGAAGGGCGGGCAGAGAAATTTGGGGTCAGTATTAACGTTTATGCATGGCATTTCTGATGTTTTATTTGGTAATTCATTTTTCATGTTTGTAGACATCATATTTTTGCCACATTGATGGTCAATGACCATAGAAAAATATAGCATGGGCAATTCATTATTAGGCAACTACAGTATGTTATATTATTGAATTTAAACATACTACAAGGAGTGTTTAACTGGTTATGAAACTGTCTCAATGTAATACTGATGCCTTTATATGACCTACATAAGCAAACAAGACCATGGGTAAGAAAATGGTTGTTTCTTTAAGGTTATTCTTAAAGGTATAGTTTGGATTATTTAATAGGGGTTGTATGAGGCACTTATCCATATAGGTATTACCTACAGCAGATGGCAGTCGATGTGCTCCAAGTTTGGAGAAGCAGGAGTAACAGCACAGAAACTAAGTACTGACCTGCTGTGGACAGGGTCAGCAACAAAAGATATTTTAGCCACTTAAAAAGGTTTACTTAAAAAGAAAAAATCAATCAATATCAGTATATCATCAAGTGCACACTACATTTGGAATATTTTCACTGAGTGACTTTGCTGTCAGATAATACTGCTCCCTCCAAACCAACCAAACTCCAAAGGCAAAATAAGTACTTTTACCTCACAGAACACAGGAGTTGCCGCAGTCTGTTAGTTTCTTTGTGTTATTGTGTGACTTTGGTGAATCTAAACTATCCTTTTAAAACACACACGATAGCATCAGCAGTGCATTGCAAAGCCACACTTTAAAGGGACAGTTCACCCAAAAAGGAAAATTCAGTCATTATATAGTCGCCCGACTGAAGGTCAGGTTTAGATTTTTTAGGAAAACAGGGTTGCAGAATTAACACAATATAAAAGTTCTTTGCTTTAAATAGTACTGAATTATACATTATTCAATCAATAACATGTCTACTAGAAGAGGTCACACAGTAAAGTGCAGATCCCCAACAGATAACAGATGATGAAGCGTATTTTTTGGCGAAATAGAAACATGCTCTCTTCTATTAGAGACGAACTCTACAGAGGAGTACAGAGGACTGAGAGACAGATGAAAATTGAGATGTCACAGTGAAGTTGACTTTTGATCTTTATGATCAGATTTAATTATAATCATTGTTAAATAATCATTTCTCCTACAAAAACAGCAAACAGTTTATTTCCACTCTTTGCTTTGCATGAAATCAGCATTTTCTTTGACCTGGGTTTGAAAGTTGAGCACAAAAGTCTTTTGTATTTTACACTGGGGAGATCACACATTGTTATTGATACAGCTCACACAGAGGAGACATAATACACGTAATACTCAAGCCCGGGAGCAGCTTCCACACATTTGTTTAAGCATCAAATCTCTGATACATCAGAGTCAGGAGGCTCTAAGTAATGTCTTTGGTGTTTGTGAACTCACTGACATGGAATGTCAACAATGTCAACACTTAACCCTCCACCCTGCTCAGATTCTCACCTCATTATTCAGTGTTACAACTCAGTCCAAAGTCATTACAGCTCAGATCATCCAGGAGGGGGGAAGAGCAGACAACCCCTCCACCACAAGCTTGCACTGTTAGACATCCCTCCACTCCTTCCCTGGAGCAGTGTGCTCCTGATTAAACAGCATCTTCTCAGACATGCTTTTCTCTTTAAAAATCTTTTACCCTGCATACCTCTCAGGAGGGCTGTGAAGGGAGAAGTCCTTCTGAAATCTAGCCGGTTGGAAAATGGCACCAGGGAACAGGTTTAAAGCATTGCTGCTGAGATGAATGGCCAAACTAAGTAGTGCAATTCTCCGTGTCTTTTTGGAGGAAAACTACTTTGTTCCTCTGAAAAGGTAAACTGCATCTTGTCTCATGCTCCTCTCCTCAGACAAGACTGGGACAAGTCCTGGAATGACAAGGACAGCTAAGATTTACAGCACAGCTTCATGTTCAAGTTATATTGCCGTGTACACAGCAACTACAGTGAAGCAGTCACTGGTAATGATGTCATGTAGAAATATAAAAATATGTATAGAGAAAATCAAATAATGGAACAAAATCTAATTAGAATCTGAGACATGCACCATCAAAAGTTTGGATTTGTCTGCCAGAAAAGCTGGACTCCGTACAGTCTGATGGCTCAGAGGACTTCTCTGTATTTTTTTTGAATGGTCTTTTATGCTATTATGTCATAGAAAATCCTCTTTAGAAATATATGTGATTAGAAGAGTTTGCAAGAGAGTATGTTTTGTAAAACAAAAAAACAGGCAGTAGAATGGCTCAACCAGAGCGGCATCTAAAAGGGCAGAAAGAGACAAAGATCCCTTTGAGCAACAGCTGAATAGGAATATAAGGAATCACCAGTCATTGGTAAAAGAAATCTGTGCAAATTTAAACATTTCCCTTTTTTCTTTTCTTTTTTCAAAAGAAATATCTTTAAAATTTAATAGAAGGTTAGTGAAGTGTTAGCACTACTGGAATGGGATCAAAGAATATCAGCTGAACATGGGCCTATTATGGTCCGACAAATCGCAGTTTATATGATTCAATCCAACCACTGAATTGGACTGGAGGACCCAGAGAGAAAAGGTTTCCCCAAAATATTTAGAGCCCAGTTGCAAGCGTTATTGTGTTTAATAATGATTTAAAGTCCTTTACACTTTTCTGGACTGCAAAATAAATTGAGAATCAAACATCTATTCAAAGAAAAAAGTGGTTACAGCAGTATTCTCCCCTGCCGACTAAATACAAATGTACAAGTGAGATTTATTCATCTTTTTTACAACACAGCTTTGTATACACTGTGATTAAGTTGTAGCTCCTCTTTTTCTACTGACAAAAACAAATTTTGGAGGATATAATCATTTAATTATTATTCTTTTGGGGCCAAAACTATTTTCAGTGTAAATAATACATTTGGTGTCTGAATTATATTCTTTTTATCTGTGCTGTGATAGCCATTATTGAACAAAAGAAGAAAATCATCAATATATAGGTGAGTCCGAGCTTTTGAACAATGAGAACAGTATCATTTTCAAATAGGTTTGGTGTTCATGCCGTGTTTGTTTTCTGAAAGCTCCAACCCGACACTTGATAGTATTGAAGTGGCTGAAAAAAACAAATAAATATGGATGCCTCACATTTGCCAAAGTCTGTTGTTCAGTGTGATTAAACTCAAATTTAATGGTGTTTCATTGTCAATGCAAAGTATTACGCTTAAGTATACAAGTTAGTCTTGTGCTTTGTGGTGATTTAGAAACTCAGTTCATTAAGTTTATAGTCTATCATGCTGTTGAATTGCTCCGTGTACAATGATGCAGATCAAAAAAACAAGACCTGAACCTTGTTTACCAATTGCTCCCTTCACGCTCTCTCATCAGTCAACCGACAGCACATATGGTCCTGAGGATATTTTTTACTGAGTGCACCAGCTGATAATATGTATGTGTGTGTATATGTACATATATATATATATATATATATATATATATATATATATATATATATATATATATATGATAACCTTTGATTCCTCATTGAAATGTTCTACCTGTGCATTTTTGCAAAATTCAGTTTTATTCTGTAACAGAAACTGACTGGCAAATGAAAAAACAAACAAATGTTTGACTGGAAGAATCTCAGTTAACTACGGGGGCTCCAACTAATGATTCGAATCTTTGACCATGGCGGGCAGCTCTAATGTCTGCGTTTCATTACAAATGCAAAGTCCTTTACTCACCACTCCACATTCTTTATGGTGGTGGGACGGACATTAGCACTGGAATAATTTCATCTATAAAGCAATACTGGGTAAAGTCAGAGTCTAACTTTGTACCGTTCTCTGTGTCAGCTCTGGTAGTAACCAGCTACACTTTTTAATCTACAACAGGTTCTGACAGATCTGGGGAAAGCTGCCTTTTCCTTCTATGCACCTTGGGCATGAAATAATCTGCAAAAAGATCTAAAATTAGATACATCCATGGTTGAATTTAAGGGCATCATAAATAATGTGGTGGTGGAAACACGGTTGTTTCTTGAGAGTCCACTGCGTTTGAATAGCTGTTCTTTTTTTATTGTGGACCTTTGTATTTCGTGTACTTTTGCATTTTAATCTGTTGCGATTTTGTACAGTTTCTACCTTGACCAGGACTCTCTTATAAAGGAATTTTTAAAAATCTCAACTGGATTCTGGATGAATAAAGATAAAATAAAATAATGTTCTTGGCTATCAATTGGTCTAAACTAAACAAAATATAACAAAAACTAACAAGGACTGGGTCAACATGAAGAAGATCCCCACATTCCAAATTGCATACTTTTCACTTTTAGTACATACTGCAGCTGCCCTTAAAAAATATGAACTGTTTCATATAGTGTGTATACGACTGGGACATACTTTCTTATATCGCATCCTGAACTTTGACCCTCTTGTTGATATGTCCATCACAAAGGATTGTGGGTCAGAAGAGGCAGAAAAGCATGCTGGTTTGCACACTACAAAATGGGACCAGTCGCAGTAGGACATCCTGGTATTTTTGGCATACCTCATTTGACATACTACCTACAGGGACATACTAAATCTTTTTCTGGCATACTAAATAGTGAGGTAGTGTGGGCATTGGTACACACAAAATGTCAGGCTGAACGAATGAAGTGAAAAAAACGGCAGCTCAGTCTGATTATCAGGTTTGTTCACTGGTTAATTATGTTTTTGAAATGATGAAATATAAAGGGGAGCCAAACTGTGAAATAGCTTGGACATGGCAGCACAGTGGACAGTCTTTCATTTGTGTGCCAATACTCCTCCCAAACTGCTCAGGAAGGAAGTATAAACAGAATTCCTTGAGGTTCCTCTGAAGGGTCTTAGCTATTCGTCTGCTGGGACACTGGTGTGATACATACAGTATGTGTGATACATATGTGGCACATAGTTCACATTAACCAGATGCTGGAATGTCAGATTAAATCACTTATACCAGTGGCAGAAATGTTTGCACAGATCTGGCTGCTCCTGCTGCTGCATCACACAGACTGACAGATTAACAAATCAAATGATGTAAAGGCATGGCTCCCAGAATTCAGACTTGTCCACACCACACATACAGATGAGGACGAAATTATTAGCCCCCCTATGAAAATACATTTTTTTAAAGCATTTCCCAAGTGCTGTTAAACAGAGCAAGGAATTTTCAACACAGCTTTTCCAAACATCCTAGTTTTATTTTGGATGCTTACATTATTTTACTTTGCACACAGAAACAAAATTATTTCACAAAAAACAAAAACTACCAGGGTCACCCCACAGATTTTCAATGTGATTCAAGTCAGGGCTTTGTGCAGGCCAGTCGGTAACGTTCACTTTGGTCTTCTGGAGGTGGTTCTTCACCAGGAGCGATGTATGTTTTGGGTCGTTGTCGCGTTTGGAAGACAAAGCGACGACCCAGACCCAGTTTTGCTGCTGACTGCTTGAGGTTTTCTTTCAAAATCTTCACATATCCTTCTTTCTTCATGATTCCTCCCACCTTGACGAGATGCCCAGTTCCAGACGTGCTGAAGCATCCCCGCAGCATAATACTCCCACCACCGTGTTTCACTCTGGGGACGGTGTTCTTTGGGTTATACTCCTCTCCCTTCTTTCTCCAAACATAAGCAATGTCTCTATGGCCAAAGAGCTCTAGTTCCATCTCATCTGACCAAAGGACACACTTCCAGTAAGCATAATCTTTCTCCAGGTTGTCCTTAGCATACTTCAGTCTGGCTTGAAGGTGTCTCTTCTGCAGAAGTGGAGTTTTTCTTGGTCCGCAACCTCGCAGTCCATTCCTGTGCGGGGCTCTAGTGATTGTCTACTAGACTACGATTCCCGACTTGTTATTCACAGTCGCTCTGGGGTCTTTAGAGACATCTCTCACTTGTTTTCTTTCCAGTCTTTGAAATCTTTCGCTTCCTACCTCTGCCAAGCTTGTTCTGTACTGTGTGGCTCTCTTTGAATTTCTTGATGATACTTCTCACTCCAGTTCTTGACACTTGGAAACGCTGTGATAACTTTGTATATCCTTCTCCTGCTTTGTGAGCATCAACAATTCTTTTTCTCAAATCTAAACTGATTTTTTTTGTTCTTGGCATGATGCTTCTCAAGTGACAGCTCAAACCCTTACTGAAGTTTTTATACTGTGCATAAATTGGAAGATAACCCTCAGTTTTAACTTGATTTTACAAGCTTTGAGCATTACAAAGTTAAAGCACATCATTGAACAACAGTGGTTTGTGCTATGGCTCAATAAAAAGGTCAGTTCTTAAGGGGGCTAATAATATTGACCCTGGTAATTTTTGTTTTTTTCTGAAATAATTCTGTTATTGTGTGCAAATAGTAATAATTTATGCTTTCTAAAGAAAACTAGTATGTTTTGAAATGTTTCTCCTCAACTGTATCCTGATCTTACTCTAAATCTAATCTTCATTCTCTTGGGAATGAAAACATGCCTCAACTGATATAAAAAAAAATTTTTGCAATTTTTTCAGACGTTTTCCCCATTTATCTAAAATGAAACAGGTGTACAAAGCTACAGGCATTAGTAGATGAAAACAAATGTTTATACTTTGCCCAGAGTGTTGCAGGTGAAAACACAATACTGTTGAGTCTAAATGACGTAAGTTCATGTCTAACTCATGGCAATGCTATGCTGTTCTCATTAAGCTGTGTTTCCTTCAGGTAAACATGGCTTTCCTCCACCACAAACATATCATTACACATCATAGTTTTACAAAACCAGATGCTTAAAAACACAGATATTCAGTATAGCAAACAATAGTCCTTAAAGGCAGTAAAATTTAGCCTTTTTTTTTTTGCTTAAAAGGAAATTTCTCTGAGAGCTACTTACCCTTCACTTCCCAGAAGCATCCTAATGCTGAGATGATCATGGCCATTTTCAAAGAATTTGGATAATCTTAGCCTTAAGATGCTTTGGGGAAATGGGCCCTGGACACTGAGTATCCCCTTCAAGGAGAAACATAAAATATCATAATAGAAGAACACTAATTGAAAGTGTAGATGTGCTCATGCCAGTAAAAAATAAATAGCATTTTTCTAATATAGTCCCATGTTTACCAGCTAAATAGACACATCCAAATGCTGAGGTGGTGGTATGTTTATAACTTGGAATACCAAACATGTTTTGAAGCTATCTTGATTGTTTTTTCTATTAAAATAATGAGGAAATGTTGAACAAGAACTGCTGTAAACATGTTTTATGAGCTGTAAACTACATGATATGACTGTGCTGTGATGAAACATATGAAGAGTGGTGTTAATATTGACATTTTGTGGCATATTAATAAAAATCTGCGTTTGCAATTGGCAACACACCTGTTTTAAATCAGCCCTGAACCTTGCAAGACCGATGCTGATGTAGAGTCTACCATTTGGGACTTATTTACGTCACTGAATTTCTATTTAAAAAAAGAGTGTTAATGCCTTCAAGGCATGAGGAGAGTGGCTCACCTCACTGAGCAACACTGCCTCACGCACCAACCTCAGCCTTTTCCCTGCCCGCCCTCTCAGCCCCTTGCCCTCCCTTTTTTTAAAAAAAAAACATTTTTCAAACTAATGCAGTGGGTGGAGTTATGCTCAGATCTGCAGGTTTAGGCTTTAGGCAGGTGACTGTGACTGCTGAGCATAACAGTGCAGGAGTGGGAAGGAGTTTAAACTGAAGATTTGGAGAAACAAAAACCCCTTTGATTGAATGTTTGCTATTGATAATGCATTAAACATCAACAGCTATAAAGTAACTAATGCTCTGAGTAGTTTTAAGGGGAATACTTTGTATTTTCTTAATACTTAGTACAGCACACAACAGTACAGTATTACGACATACTTCATTTGTTTTCTGAAATATCAGATTTCTCAACATCCACTCACATCCAGAATTATTAAATTTAACCGTGGTTGTGGTTAGACATCAAAAGCACTTTGGTTAAGATGAGGGAAAGATCATCAAGATTTACAGAAAAAGTAAAATGTTACTTGAAGCATGAGATACATTTTTATTTAATGTAAACCACGATCTTTCCTTAATTCTTACCAGAGTGCTTTTGTTACCTAAACATAACCACAGACAGGAGTCAGGATGCAAACCTCAGTTTCTGGTGTCGAGTTCCTGCACTTTGTATGTCCACCATCTGGCCTGACCGCCAGAAAAAAAAAAAAAAAAAAAAAAACGTTGCCTCTGGACATAATCCCTGTTGCGATTATGTTTGTCACCACAGCATAATTGGGAAACCAAATGTAATTTTGTAGAAGGCAGGGCTGATCCAGCAGTAAAAAAAGCAAACACAGACCGTGTCTCCTAGAAATTGCACTTATGTGCAACTAATTTGCACCAGCAAATACATTGTTGAGGAAATATTTATCCCATTTTTTGTCAGCATAACGAGGAAACACTAATTACTACAAAATGATTTAATTTAAGTCAATTAACAATATAAACCCTTTACAATTAATTCTAGGTACCGGGGATTCAGAGGGCAAGTTTGTTGTCAGTCAGACATATTTGGAAAGCTAGCTATTCAACTGCTTACAAAGCGTAAGATTTAGTCTGTTTCTTCATAACATAACCTGAGAATACTGGATGGGACTTGAGCATCGGACTGTGTGCAGTGCAAACCCCCCAATATTGTATCTAAAGTGCAGTGGGCAGTGGTCTTCTGAGAAAAGTCATAACTAGAGGAGTAATCCTTCACCCTGCTTTAACGAGTAACAAGTACATGGGTGCTGTATGTCAAGGAATGTTTACAGGTACTGCTCACAGTTTCCCATGATGACTCTGCAAAAGTCTGGGGTGTAATTTCCTTTTCTACTGACAACCTTTAGAGAGGAATAAAAATAGCCATAAAGAGCCAATAAAAACACACAATGGTGGATAAATTCTCTGTTTTTAGAAATGTGGGAAAGAAATCCATATAGAAGTATGCACAGATTTGTTTTCTTTGTTCAAATTCAATTAGTTTCACCAGATGTCTGCAATGGCTGTCACCACTATTGCATCTAAAGGAAAAAACTGACAGTGCCTGTCTGGCCCATAGCCACTGAAGATAACAGGTTTTTGTCACAGGGAGTGCTTTGACTTGTCACAGCAGAGGAGAGGCACAGGTATAAGTTCACTTCAGGTCAGACGCAGAATCCATTAGAAGTATAACTAATAACAGTAATTAATGATGGCTCTGCTCCATTAAAGTGCCAAAATCAGACAGACAGCAGGCATGGACAGCAGCATATTTAAACTGAATGCAGACATTATTAATGTTATTAGTTACACCTGTGAAATAAAAGTCATGGTGATTTAGAAAAACCTGTAAAATTTAGAGACACGTTTAGAATTTAGCCTTCAGCTGAATGTCAAAACTGATTCTAATATGATTTTTACACCAAAATTAGCATGTGCAAGGTTTTTAAACAGGTAAACCTGCAAAAATAGGCGATTGGCTCCTTTCCCATTGCCAGTAGATGAGTTTGTCTTTTATTTTTGTTTTATTTAGTTGTTGTTGTTGTTGTTGTTGTTGTTGTCTTTTTGTTTTTTGTCAGATGTGTCACCTTCAACATCACAAACATGCTGGAAAGACTGAACTCCTGTCTGTGCAGGAGGTGGTTTGAAATGTAGTTTTCTCTCCTGTGTTCCTGTTTGTCGAGTTATGTTCAGTTACTGCTGATACAAAACCCAGCGCTTCTTGATTTTGTTGCTTCACAATAAAAGCATTTATATAGCAAAATATTGGCAGACTTCAATTTTTAAGAATTTACAGGAAATTAAATGAGTTCATCCAACGTTGTACAGCCGCTCAACTCAAGACATATTTGTCATCAGTTAAAAGACACACCTTCAAGCGGGAAACCCTGTTGTAATGGACACTCAAATCAGACTTCTTCTCAGTTGAACCCTTGGGGAAGACACTGAAACATTAGGTAGAGTTAACTTCACTATCATCAAAATACCAAAAGATGAAAATACAGTAGGTGTAAGGCAACACTCAGCTTAATGGATAAATGCTGATGCTTTAATTGTGAAAGCAATATCTTAAAAGCAGCAGAAGTCTCTTATTATTAAAAATCAATACGTATCACTTCCATCAAATGTCCCATCTTCATGATTTTTTTTTTTTTTTTGGTAGAGTGTTTGCAGTATATCACCAGGAGATTCTGTAAACAAAAACTGTGTGTAAGAAGCTGGATGTACAACACTCACACAATCTTTAGTGTTTCCAAAAAGTATTGACTTTGACCTTGATTGTGTATCTGCCTTTTGAGATGTTAACTGCCAACCAGTATGTTGATCATAAAAGCAACATAATTCAGCCATTAACCAACTGGCTCATTCACTTATTCACCCAAGGCTGAAACCTTAGACACAAAGTATTTGTTTTCCTGTACTGTAGTAAAAATGAGTTACCATCACGTTTTCAGAATTATGGTACCAACTTGATACTGAGTCATCGGTTATTGTAACCTGTTTTTATCCCCTGTTCTTGCATTCATTGTTCTGTAATCTCTGAAAATAAATCAAATATATGAGCCAGTGAGAAAATTGGAATACAGATGGTGATTATTGAATCACCGACATTATTTTTTAAATTTTTTTATCAACATTATTATTATTACTTCTTATTATATATATATTCTGAGTGAGATGTTAAGAAAGTAATCCTCTTTGGTCTACATCTTTTCTTATTTTCTGTTATCTTTTCAATTACTACTTTATTTAGCAGACTGTGAAATTTTGCACATTCTCTGCCCTGGTGAATACTTTGTACATTCCTACACAAAACTGTACAGCTCTTCTTCTATGTTCTATTTATGCTTTTAACTTGCAGAACTTTTCACTCTTACACACTCACTTCCTGAAAGGCTGCCCAGAGGAAAATTGTGTTTCTCGCAATTATCTTTTCTTTGACTTGTGAGAAATAAATGAGCTTCTCATTTTGAGCTTATTGAAGTCACTGGGATAGAACACCATGTAAGGGTTCTCTGTAGAACCTCTCATAGGGGGGTTCTTGGTGGAACCTTTCACACATGGTATAATCCTTTATGTTGGGTTCTATGCAGAACCCCCTGAAGGGGCTCAAGGTTGAATCTGTCTAGTTAACACATTTATTTTAAAGAGTGTTCTTTATATGTTTCTACTTAATATGTTCATTATTACAAAAAATAAACATACCTACTGTATATATTTTACTGCTGCATTCATTAACAACATTTCATTATTATGTTAATAAAAATAATTCAGGCAACATTATAATTCCTTAGTTTGATCTAAAAGCTACATGGAGCTTCACAGATATGAGTAATGTTTCTCAGACAGACTGGCAGCATTCCTTTAACATTTTAAAGAGTGAATAGATTCAGTGGTTTTACAAAAAGCCCTGCAGTCCTGAATCATCTTTTTTTTTTCTCAGACGAGATCATTTACATCTAACGTCAGCAGTGTAACAAACAACCAAGTGAGCACAAACTTTCAACACTGATCTCCAGTTCAAAACTGGTTGATATTCGGTCTGAATGTCTAAGGCTTCTCTTCATCTTCTTTTCAACCAGCTAAAAAACGGTTTCAACGGTGTGTGCTATCAACAAGAAGCTTCCAGGATGGGACATTAAATTAGAAATTTATAAACAGATGTGGTTGCTGACTGGGCCACACACAGGTACTTCATCCAGGTTTGAGTCTTGTTTGTAGTTTTTTTTTTCCTGAAATTTCAATGTAGCTGCTTAGTGAGGGGATAAAAAATATCAGTGTTGCAAATTCTGGAGAAATATGGTCTAAATATCCTCATCCAATTAGCATCTTAAAATCGCCAGTAAAAAAAAAACTCACTTTTGAACCTAACATCTTGTCACTGGTGACTATACTCATTTTTAAAAAGCCTTTTCAATGGTAAAATGTTCACTGGAAAATGTTGTGACTTTATTTTTTCACTGTCTTATGGCATTCCTGGATGTTATTATATGAGTAGACAGCTCATTCATGCTTCTTTAGAACTACCCCTGTGCCACAGCACTTGTTTACACCAACATCTTTTTTTCTTTTCCAAGTTACTCTGAAAGACACTGCAAATGTCTTAGCCTCTGCAGTGCACTGCAAAAACTGTTTGTGAAACTTCCTCAAGAGGAGGAGGTTTCAAAGAGAAACAGAGAAGGTTACAGAAACCTTTAGATTCTGAAAAGCTTCTACTATCACTCAGCCTGCTTTCCTAGAACACCACCACAATAAAGGTAGAAAAGGTAGAAAAATCTCCCTGTCCACTCGACAGAGAGTTAGCAGAGTAGTATGGATGGCCATGTCAATACAACTGGCTTTGTGTTTTATGGCCATAACAGCTCACCATCCATCCTTGGTTTACAGGTTATTGATTACAGCAGACTCAACATCATGTGAATTCTATTTGTGCCCTCGGCCACGATGCAGAGTAAAAACATAACTGCCCATTAAATCTTTTCTCAGAGCTCCAGAAAATCCTAGTTGGCCTTAAGAAAAGCAAATCCTCAAACCATTTAAGTTTCCGATCTACCATTACACCTTAATTTTTGGACACTGATTGCTGTGCCAAGTAACAAGCTAAGTCCGAGCATATTTACGCTTAAGCAAACACAGACAGTGCATGACAGCAAAAGCAGTGTCACAATATCATAAAATACTCAATTGTTGCTGCGAAAGTCTGTAAATGACTCATAATTTAATTTGTGGAACAGAGTCACCCCACTTTAATGTGTGTCTACAAAAAAGAGCTGTAAGTCTTTTTGTTAAAAACATTTTTTATTATGTGCCCATAGTGGTATTTACAAAGGACCACCGATTTGTTGCTGCACACTAATGTTAGTAATGTATCCCCCCTTTGGACTTATTGATATTTTATTATTTTGCAACAGTGAATCACAGTGAATGAAACAAGAGCTTTTTAAAACATAACAGGAAAAAAAACTCTCATCTCTCAAACTTAACATCGAACTAAACACCATTTTTTTTTCTAAGAGAAGTTAATTAATATAAAATGATGATATAATTAATGATAATAATAACTTGTTTTATACACACCAGTGATTCTCAAAGTGCGGTCTGTGGCACTCTGCCAGGAAGACCATGAGACTTTTTCAGATTCATTCCAGGGCTCAACGGTAAGGATTGTCAACTTGCCCGGGGTATGAGAAATGCCATTTTTTTCAGCTTATGTTCCTCAAAGGTTTCTTCGTCTTTGATGCTTTGTGCATGACGCCATCAGCTCACAACGCGAGCTGGGGTGTAACATGGATGTTATTGGGCCAGCCCAGTGTCAGTTGTGTGAAGCAAACAAGTGGTAACAGTGGGCTGATGATGCACCAATGGACTGATGAGCATCTACCTGTAGGGGCCAGCTGGTCAACCAAGGCCTAAAGACGCAGTGACCCACCAAGACAGTGTACAGTGTGACGGATGGCCTGTCCACCACTACTACTTTCTGATATTTGATAGATGTTGCAGGCCTAGATTAACATGACAATTCATTTTAGTCTTTGTTGTTATTTAATAGTTATTAGTTATTTAACATTAAGAAAATTAAACAGTACAGTGCAAGTGAAAAAATATTAACACTGAACTCAGCATTCTTTCTTTTCTTTTTTTTTTTTTACCAACAAATACGATTTTAATTTCAATTCCTAAACGAGCTCATTGAATACATTCTAATCTAACTAAACTATAACTCTTAGAATCTTCCCTCCCACAAGTCAAGCAGGCGTCTCCTGTTACTGTGAAAACAACAACGCTCTCAGACAGAAATCAGCAATTACAAAGTTGGACACATGTTTAAAACGATCAGCTGCTGCGACAAATTAAGTAAATGAAAAACAAAAAGTAAAAGTAAGGAAATACGACAACGAGCATCTCCAATATGGCTTTATTGACTTGGACAGGCAGCCAAAATGTCTGATATGCCTGCAGTATCTTGCCAGTGAGGCGATGAAGCCTGCCAAACTGTGTTTTATTTATGCAGTAAGAGTGAAACACTTTCTCTTAAAAATCTGTTTCTCTGTATGTTCTGAAATGCACCTCAAAATGTCCTCTTTCTCTTGATTTGCCTTTGATATTTTATTTAGGTATAGTGTTACTTGCAGCTAATTGAACTGATGTCAGTTGCATTGTTTTATGGGTATTCTGTGTTGAGATGTTGCAAATGTTTTAAATTCATGTAATAGCTTTCTAATACATTTCTGTGGTGTTTTTCCTTTCACATAGGACTACAGAGGTGTAAAAATATGTTATGTCAAATTATTCCGAGCGGCACATGAGGAGGTCCCTGATATGTTCTCTACCTTGTAATGGGTCCTTAGCTGAAAGAAAGAAAAAGAGAGAACCTGTGGTGTAAAATAACACAAGTTTCCTATAGACTGCTACTATTTGCTGTTTGGTAATTTAAATCATCATATTAACTAATAATTTAGGAATATAAAACATATCGGCTAAAATGGGGCCTTTCTCAAGTCAAGAACTCAAGATAAGGTAATAATAGGACCCGCTGCTATATTAATATGTCAGCTGATTATATGATTTAGCACTGCATATTCCACTGTTTACTAACAGATCTCCAGTTAATCAGTTAAG
>JAJHUR010131697.1:4716-21637 GCA_027495735.1 Lutjanus campechanus | reverse complement strand
GGAATTTCTTTTTTTTATATAACTCTCCCTGCATGTTGCAATGTCTTCCATGCTGATGTGCTTTATTGCCACAGCAGGGAGCATCCCCAAGAATAGACTTGCGCTGCCAAGTCAAACTATAATGCTGTCTCTATCTGCTGTGTGACGTCAATGCTCCTGACAGGTCGGTGTGTGTCTGTGTTAATGCCTGCAACGCTGGCAATCCCAGAGGGTGACATTTTTTTTTTTTTTTTTTTGCAAGTTTCGAAACAAAATGTAGCCTTAGTCGTAAATGAATACGAAATGTTTCCCAGGGTTGCAATTCAGCTGTTTTGGCATCTGTTACTCGTAAAATCATAGTAGTTGTGTTTATTAATAGAGAGCACTGTAGAAGTTATGTAGCGTGAGTCAAACTTATGTGGAAATAAAAGAGAGGGATTGAAATAAAGACACACAAAAGACACACAAAAAATGAAGACCATTGCAGGAGGCAGACGTGACCCTGACAGAGCATCTGGTTCAGCAGGCGTGTGTACTGTGTGTCCTGAAAATCACAAGATAGCTGCAGCTACGTGCAGCCTTTGTCTGCTGACAGATCTCAGCAGTTCTTAATAAAAAACAAAACAACACATCCTCATACCTGCATGACAGAAGAGGTTTATTAGCAATTACTCCCAAAACAACAGATATTTCTGGTGGAGAGTAACGGCAGTGTCAGGTTTACCAGAACTTAACTGCGTTAAGGAACTCGCATGCGGTGTCAGTTGTGACAAGATGCTGCTGAATTTAAGTCACGCTTTAGTTGTTTGTTGTTTTTGTCAAGAATCAGTCAGGAGAATTCTTAATTTCAGTCTTTTTTTAAGTGAATGCTTTAGTCATATTTTTTGGGGCACTTTAAATTGTTCACTTTATTCAAAAGTGTTTTTATCGGATAGTATGGCTCTTAAATCAGTAAATTACCCCTCATTGTTATGTCTGTCTCCAGTGAGTGTTACAACTCACCCTGGTATTGGGGTAGGTTGTAACAACGTAACCCTGTTTTGAGATTAACACAGATTATTTGTGATGGTGCAGTAGACATCCAGTAGAGTTGATGTGCAGCTGATAAATATGGGTACCATGCAAGGATTCACCGATACCACTTTTTTACATTTGGGTACTTGCCAATACCGAGTACCAAGCCAAGTTCTTGATAGTGCCGTCACAGTTCTTACAATAAATTTAAAAAGCATGTTTTATTTTCATCAGATGTTCCCCACTTTCTAAATTTAAAAACTTGTCGTTGCTGTTTCCTGCTGCTAGTGTAACCATTGTTTTTGGTTTATTTGTACTTTACTAAATTTGTGTTCCTTATTAAGCTGTGCAGTTTACTGTGTACATGATATATTTCAGTCAGAATAATTGCATAACATTAATATTGACTTGCAGAATAAAGTTTATTGTTACATATATCTGATAATTATCTCATTATCGTTCACAGCACTTTAAATAGTCTTTTAGTTACATATTTACATGTGTAGTATTTAAGCTGCTTCTTCATGTCCCTCCTGTTTAAGGGCTAATTAGTTCCTATCTGGCAGTGGGTCTCCTGGGTGAAAGTCCTGTGCTTGTTTGAGCCATTCATCAACCCGACCCTCTCCACTTCTCCTGTTATACTCACTATGTCCACTTGGGGGTGCCGCCTAAGAATAAACTTACATATCAGTTGGAATAAGCTGCTTGCACAATCAACCAAAATGCCAGCTTTTCCGGTGAGAACGGTCTTTGAAAAAAAAAAAAGTCTATATATATATAGAATGCCCACAATTTCACCTCCTGTTATCCAAACAAAGCCATCTCAATTGCTACCAAGTGGGATTACACACTATTTTTGTCATATTATTGGTCAAGGTCGGTGTCAGATGCGACACACTTGTCAAATACCTTCTCTCATCACCTAACAGCTCCTTAACAGCAAACCAAGGTTGATTTCAACAGGTCCGTCACTCTCTCTTAAATGAATTACTCACCACAGGCAGAGAGAGAAAAACGAGAAACACTTTTCAGCAAACACAAACAGCCTCTCGAAAAAGTTTGAACCCATCGTTTCGGTGAAGGTCTGATGCTGAATGTGCTGTGCGCAGCCTTTCTTGCGTAGGCGAACGTTTTGTCCCATTATCGGTCTCCTCCTACACACTGCGGCAGATAAACATCCCTTGTGCGTAGCTTAACTGCCCGTGGTGCAACTCTAACTCATACTGTTTCATTCAAATGATGGTGTTGGTTTACTGAGTACCCACTTGTCAAAAATCACACCTACAAGATGAGAGGAAACATTGCCGGGGAAAAAAAATAATAGATTTCATTAAGGGAATATGTTTTTGAATTTATCTTCTATGAGATTAGACAGAACTTTTAACAGCAGACGCTGATGATCTAAAACTTCGATGAATTTGTCAGAAATGGGAAACGTCCTTCAAGAGTCTCCCTCTCTTACATCAGATGAGGCAGTGAATGCGGTTCATTTTAATAATTGAGGGTATTTTTTGTTAATCTGACATTCTCCACGTATGAGTAATGCAGCAACCACAGGGACAGAAGCTGACAGTGATACAGTACAATTCCTCAGCTGCCAACTGAAAAAAGTTTGTGCGCCTCTTTTAGGCGCTGTAAATATCTAACATTACAGACTGATGTTAGGATTTCTGTGATGTTCGGCTGCATTTTTAATGCTGGACATTGCGTAATACTTTATTGATGCCTCGTGATATTCGAAGGGATAAGTAAGAATTTTGATTCTGAAAGAGAGGCAGCTGCGAGGCAATTATTTTAACTGCCTTTACATTTCTGAGTAATCATTATACACATATATGCTGAACCTACAAACAAGTAGGTTTTCAGAGATTGTAGTGAGGTGAAGCAGTTTTTTGGGCTGCCCACCAGTAAGTCATAACAGGATATCTCAAGAACACCTGGACAGAATTTCTTCAAATTTAACATAAACTTCAACTTGGATCAACTCATTCGATTATGGAGGTCAAAGGTCAACATCACAAAGCATGTTTTTGGCAGTAACTCAAGAATTAATATGTAAATTATGACAAACTTAACAGGCAACTTAACAGGCTAGAGGAGGAATGTGACTGCAAGATGGTCATTCTAGTTCTTTTTAACAAGTGCAATGAATCCATGTGTTGCTGTATTTCAAAAAGAGCTTCTTTTTAAAAAAAAAAAAAGCATAAGACCTTTATTTTAAAGGGACAGTTCACCCTAAAATCAAAAATACATATTTTCCCCCTGAAACTGCTCACAACAAGGTCTGTAGATTATTTTCAGCAGCCTGGTCATTATTTCTGGAACGTGACATTGCTGTTGAGTTTACCATATTTATTAAGCCAAGTGGCATCTAGTCCCATTATACTGAAGAGATGGCAGGCAGCTCTATGGCCGATTTCTTCAAAACTCTGCAACTTTTATCGAAAAAATTGAGACAGAAAAATAGCACCACATGCCAGAGGAAAAATATGTATTTTTGGTTTGGGGAATGGACTGTCCCTTATGTAGCTGGAATCTCATCCTCTACAACTGTTTTCACTTTTCACAGTGTCTGTCTGTGTGTGTGTGTTTGTGTGTGTGTGTGCATTTTATCAGCCCCTGCATTGCCATTCATTAGGATTCATACTCTGCTAACAGTGGGTATAAATACCAAATTTCCTGGTAATCCATCCAAAAGTTGTCAAGAAATTTCATTTAAAAAAAACAAAAATGTCACGGTTGCTCTAGAAAAAAAAAAATAAAAAAATCAGCGGATCACTAAAATCAGTCGGAGTCATCCTCTAGTGACCATGAATGTCAAAATGACATGATTACCACTGGATGTCTACACTTACAGTGTTTTGCAGCTGTACTAATTAGGAGGAGGTCAGGCGATGTTACTGTAAAACCACAAAGTCTGCATCAAGAAGAGGTTAACAAAGCTGCTATTAGTTGATGATTATTGTAACCATGATGATGAAGGTCCCCTAACCTTCACAAAATAGTCATTTTAACCCAAACCATAATGTTTTGCCAGCCTTAACAAAGTTAACTTAGTACTTTGTAATATTAATCTTTCCCCAAAATCTTAGCCATACCATTGTCAAGTCATTATGAAACTGACATTTTTTCAAAGTGATTTGTGATGATTTTGGGAGACAAATTATGTCTTCCCGCTGATTTCACCGTCAGATCGGAAAATGCTCCTGGTGTCATTCTAAAGGGCATGGTCAATCAGCATATTTTGTCATTTAATTTGGAGGACTTGCTGCAAATAGTCGAGTCAGTATATATCTCATTATCAGGTTCTTTGGTACAGTAGATCCTAGCATTGAATCATTATGTGCTGCAGCTGCCAAGAGAAGAACCCATAAATTGTAAAACTTATTTCACACTTCTCAGCGCTGATGAGAACTCTGGAAAACAGTCAGTTTTTCTTTTTTTTTAGGGCAATTTTGCCTTTACCTGAAAGGGGACAGCAGAGGAGTTAGAGGAAATGTGGGGAGAAATACAAGAGTGACACGCGGGATAGGCCCTCATCCAGAATCAAACCAGGGACACTGCAGTCACAGTATATGATATGTGTCTCACTGTAACCACCAGATCACACGCCAGCCCTGTTCATGTTTTCCTGCTCAAAACCACATTTTGTTCATTAGTAAATGAGAATTTCAAAATGCAAAATCATCAATAATTGCTGCCATTGATTGACAAAAATTCAGCATGCATGGCCTGTGGTTCCAAATGTGTAAAAATAGCCTGTAAAATACAACAACTCCTCTCCTTGGTCCTCTTCCTCTCCCTCATCCAACTATTCCTCACCCTTGTCCAGACATTATATTTTCCTCTCTGTTTTTCTGTGTTGTTCTGTATCCACATTGAGCAAAATCCATCTCAAAAGCTCTCTTTTTACTGTGTATGTTAATGTTGAAAGATCTTCAGCGCCTGGCTATGCCTCAAGTTGAGACTGGAATCAGCTATTTCTCATTGTTTTAATGATTTGTTCATTCAAAAGTGCTTATGCGCCAGTGTAGCTTTTGAGCTGCTGTTGTTGCAGAAAGTAAAGACTTTATGCTATTATCAAGGATTTGAACATCAGGTTTTTATTAATGACGAGCTGTGTGCAAGCATTTGTATACAAGAAAAGACAGATTCATGATTTGGGTATTGGGTTAGCTTGTATGCAAAGAAAATGTAAGCATTTTAAGATGTGTTAATTGACTGCATATTATGTGAAAACGATTGTGTTTAGAGTTTTGAAATTTATGAAAATCTATCTGATATGACTCATAGATTCATGGAGGTGATGTTAAAGTTTTATTCACATCACATTTCAATCAGGAGAGACTTCTGAGTGAACGATATACCATAGTTTATTGACACATGCACAACAGAATGAAGAGTGAATAGTCTTTGGCAGCTAGAGCCCATCATGGTGAATATACATATGCACATTTATATTAATAGGCGTTATGAAGCTGTAATAGAAAAAGGAACCCCCCGGGGTCTATACACTGGTGGTGGTGATGGGATGAGACGATGCTGAAGACTGGGTATGAAGGGGAGTGGACTTGGAGATTCTGGCTTGCCTGGATCTGATGAACTGGAGGTGAATGAATGGGGTGGAGAGTCACGGCGATTGTCTGCAATGACAGCTGACAGCGCAGAGAAAGAACCGATTTGAAGTTTGACTTCAGCAAAATGATTGACTAACAGAGACTGTCAAAATCTGACTGGATTAATAGAGAGGAAAGTGAACGCCCACAATCAGCTGATTAAATGTGAGTAGGAGGAGTGAGAGAGAGAGACAGAGATGGAAGACTGTGAATGAATGAAGCATAAAGGTGGTCTTCCTGATTCAACTAAGCTTCATTTAGTCACATTCGGCGACTTCCTTCCTCACTCTGATGTGTCTGACATATTTGTGGTTTTCAGGAAGTTATAGCAACTAGCAACTCCCTAGCAACGGCTAGCAAGAAATGCAACATCACCTCGAATAAATGACAGATTTATCTGGGTTTAAACAGTGTCAGAAACATTTTGGATAATGTAAGTACACAACTCAACAAAATATGTAACATGTCCAGCGTTTGTAGACATTTTAATGCAGAAATGTTGCATATTATAGCTTTAAAAGAAAGAGCACTATGTTGAACAGGAATGAACTAGATGTCGAAACATGTAAAAGATCTGAAAGGTCTTTGGCTGGAGAAACGGACCCCTAACGTGGTGTTTTTACATTTCAGCAACAGCTGCCAGTAAAAAAAGACACTTTTACAAGGTGACCTCACATCGCTGAGTTCACTGTGACCTTGGTGCTCTCCAGCAAAACCACAGTGATGTGACAAAAACCGCAGCTTTGGTTTATGTACAGCAGTTAAATAACTAGCCATCACATTCATTACATAAATTGGCACTCTGCTATGCTAGAATATCCTCACCAATTTATTCATAATGCTAGGGTTCACAGTGCATCTCTCAAAGTTGTTAGCAGCCTGGTGGAAGTGATACCACCTGATGTGGTGAAGATGTTTCAAAGCATGAAATTTCCAGGAGGTGTGCTAATTTGCCCGTCCTGCCCACATGGAGCAGAATATAGTTCCCCTCTTGAATGAGTGTTCCTTTCTGTAAACAGCCAGGTAGGAATGATCAAACGCAGGAGGCAGATTTTTTTTTTTCTGTGTGTGTGTGAACAGAGAGGATTACTAGCTATTAAAAATCTGCCTCAGTTTCCACACAGTCCAAATAATATCACGACCTTCTGTTTTCAGGGGAGTCATTGTCCCCTCCCCCCTTTGGTACTTCCATTTTGGAATACATGCTGCAAAAGTGCCCTTTTGGATGCCCTTGTGGTTGATAAAACATGATAAGTGTTAAACCCAAGAACGAAAGGTGGACTCAAAAAATGCAATTACCCGCAGAGCTCAGTTCAACAAGTTTATTTACAATAAAGTCAAAAATACTTTGATGTTGAACGGGTTTCAAACCCTGGTCTCTGGTGTGGAAGGCAGGGACGCTGCCGGGGGACCACGAGGTCAGCTGGAATATTGCTGGCCGGTTCCGGTAATAGTGAGGTCCAGAGGAGGGTGGAGGACGGAGCTTGACGGAGGCAGGGTGAGATGTCCAGGATTGGGGGTCGGAGTAGGAGCAGGGCCGACGGCTGAGGTGTTTGCAGGTGAGGCTGGAGTGCAGCAGGTGAAGGCAGTGGCAGGCGAAGGCAGTGGCAGGCGAGGCAGATCAACGGTGGAGTAATGACAGCTGAAACAAAGGAGATCGGAGTCAGGAACCAAGCACATACAACAAGGAGATAATCACATTCACGTTTGGTGCTAGACTGGGGCCGAGAACATTACCACGGAGGGTATGCAACGAACTGGCGACGACTGAAGGGAAGAGCCGATCTTTATACTCAGGATGATTGCAGAATGCGTGCAGGTGAGAAGATTGCTGACTGCCTGCAGGTGAGTTGGTGAAGCCACGCCTTGCCTGCTCCTACTGACAGAAAGGAGGGGGGGGGAACAGGAGGAAGAGAAAAACACAAGTGCAATCCTAACAATAAGTGTCCTTGAAGGTGGTCCAGTGTCCATGACAACATGATAAAGTGCCCTTTCCAGTGGATAAAATGTAATAAAATGCCCTCCAGGGTGTCCTTCCAGTGGACAAAATGCAGTAAAGTGATCTTGGGTGCCCTTGTGGTGGAGAAAATGTGAAGCAGTGCCCTCTAAGGTACCCTTCCAGCAGAGAAAACATGATAACTTGCACTCTAGGGCACCCTATCGATGCATATAACATGATAAAGTGCCCCCTAAGGTGCCCTAATGATGCATAAAACATGATAAAGTGCCCCCAAGGGTGCCCTACCAATGCACAAAAATGATCAAGTGCCCTCTAGGGTGCCCCACAAATACATAAAATGGGATAGAGTGCCTTCTAGGGTGCCCTACCAACTCATAAAACACGAGGAAGTGCCCTTTAAAGTGCCCTACACATGCATAAAACATAATAAATTGCCCTTTACGATGCCCTAAGAAAGTGCCCTACACATGCATAAAACATAATAAATTGCCCTTTACGATGCCCTAAGAATGCATACAGTACAGCATATTAAAGTGCACCCCAAGGTGCCCTACACACGCATAAAACATGATAAAATGTCCTGCACGGTGCCCTACAGGTGCATAAAATGTTCCCCCTTAATATTGGAACTGTTGTAACCATAAATGCATCACGGTGCACCAGTGCATACAGTGCTGCGCTTTTATTTTTTCACCCCTGACCCTCAAACAGCTTGAGTCTACGACTGGTTGTTTTTGAAATTAGGGTTCACGTATGGGCATCTCACTGAAATACTTAGAGTGCTTCAAAGTGATGTCGACACCATTTTTTTTTTTTTTTTTTTTCCGTTTTCATATTTGTCTGTTTTTGGGGGGGAACTGTGGAAAACATGAGAAAAGGCACTGATGTTTTATTGAGCCTGTTTGCCTTTTAGATTTGTCTGACTCCATCTGATGTTTCCTGTTGCATTTCTATTTGTCCTCATACATTCCCCCCAACTCCATCACTTCAGATCTGGCTGCCAGTCAGCCCCTCTGATTTTCAAAGGCTCCAGAGCATGAAACAGAGACTCTGAACATGGGCCAGATTTTCATTCTCTGATCTTCCCTTCTCACTTCCCTCTATCTCAGTAAGCCGCTCTGTTTTTGTCTCTTTCTCATTTCCTGATAGTTGGAGTGGCAGGCGGGCATGCAACAGGCAGCCACAGTACCACTGTGAGCATAAAATCATCTGAAGGGTTTTTTTTTTTTACGACTTTAGACTAATGATACAATTTGTTGACTGAGGAGCTTCCGCCACAACAATGCAGTCTGGTTAGGGTTAGGGAAAGATCACAGTTTGGTTTAAACTTCCTTTATTATTTTTCGAGGACCATTGTCATCATAGAAAGAAACCTAGAAACCAACCAAGGTTTGACTGTCAGTTGGGAATGAGAAACATTCGTCACCTCTGTTAGAATGGATGTCAGCTCTGTAACTTGGAATATTAGTGTTGACAAAATGTTAAAAAATTTCACAGTCACAGCGAGCAGCTTTTGTTTTTAAAGTAGCAAAGAGTTCTCATAATAATACATATTTTTAAACTATGATTCTTACTTAGCTTTTATTTAAAAGGGCTATGGAGTTGACTAGTTATGGTTGAGATGCATCAAATGGCAATATTAGAGACTGATTTGACAAAAATTAGACAGCTGGCTACTACTTCTGAGCTGTGACTGGCTAGTTCTTGTTGCCTTGACGGTGTGTCTGTCTGATTGCCAGAAAGCCTTCCTAAAATCATAAACCTTTCTGGAGTTACTTGTAAATTATTATTTTATTGCCATTTATAGTTGTATATTGTTTCATTTGTATGTTCATGTGCAGTGTGAGTAGAGTTATTGTATTTCCTTTATTTCTATTTATGAGTGACAGACAGAGGGTGCCTTGTGCTTGACAAAAAAAAAAAAACAACAACAAAAAACAGAAGAAGTTGCTATATAAGTTGGAGCGTGTTGTACTGGTTTACCGTGTTGGTGAAAATTAAAAGAGAAAAAGAACAAAACACTGTAGCCCGCTTATTACCCACAGCCCGGAAGAACTGGGCAACACCAACAGTCAAGAAATGAGGGTTACAATAAGTCTAAAAAGAAGTTAAAAGAGACCTTTAGCTTCACACGGGTCGCAAAGACCAGTCTCCTGGGTGAAAGTCCTGTTTTTGATCATTCAGTTAACTTCTCCCAAGTGCCAATTTAGACTCGCACTCACAGCCAATCAGAGCACGGACTGTGACTGAACAGTCCCACAGAAAAGAATAACGTGTTTTCTTGCCTTTTTCTGAAATCAGGAAGCGAGACAGGGGTCCTCGGGGTAAAGCAAAATCTTTTCTATGCCTGACTAAATAATGAATTTGTAAAAATCTGACGGAGTTAACAGAAATCTGGGACACAGCTTTAAAGGGGCCAACATTTTTATCAAAAAAAAATATTTTAAAAACAAGATGTTATCAGTGGGTATTTTGAGGTTGTTTTAGATTGTGCAGGCTCTTGATACATTTTTAATTGTTTGAAGTTGCGAATGCTTGTCTGGGACAAGGGTGGTTTCTGGCACAAACCAAGTTTAGAAATTACAAATAAAAAAATAAAAAAAGCAGACATTGGTTATGACAGTGAAATGACTCTCTTATACAGACTCCTGCAAATATAGCGTTACCACATATCTAAATCAAGATTTCATTGCAATAAATATAGTTCTTAATTGTATGGATTGTGCTACATATGTTATGGAAATGAATCAAGAATTCTGGAACATGTTTCAATAGGCTTTTTTTTGCCATGAAGTAATTCTAAAACCACAAAATGAAACTGAAGTATGTTGTAATCCCAGTAATGCAATACAAACCTATGCATATTCACTTTAAATACTGCTATGTACATTTAGCCACAACTTCTCATCCTCCTCAGACTTTATGTCCTCTCTTGCAATCCACCTGGGAAAGAATTCAATATGTCCAAGAGGGACATTTGATCGTGTAGCCGGTGGCCATAAACTTTGAGAGATTGAGGAATGGAGAGTGTGTAGGTGGAAAGAAAAGTGACCCCCATCCTGGAATGGGCTGTAAACCACTCTGTGACTGGAAGAGAACGGTGGAACAGCGCGTCGTCCCACAATTACAAAATGTTCTGGATTCTGTCTCACTTTTCTCATCAGGTGCAAGTCTTTCATAGAGGTCACCAATGGAATTAAACAGGCACTCGGTTTTAGGATTTCTTTATATATGGAGATGTAGGGGAAAAAAAACATATTTCAGTGAAATTTACAGTAACTTTTATCATTAAAAAAACTGTTTTTAAGACGTGTGCAAAATTGTCTGTAAATACACAGAGCTCTTGTTGTGTTTGACTTTCAGTGAGAGAGCGGTTCATGAATTTTGAAAGATGTTGATATTGAACGCACTTTGGGTCAAAGCAATAAAAAGTGATCCACAGTTTTGTCCGCATTGACTTCTGTTACGCCGACTGTGTGAAGAGTTTTGAAGTGCGTGTTAACAATTGTTTTCAAAATGCTCAAACTCACTTTTTTCAGCACTCTTTCCCTAACCTTAATAAGTGTTGTCAGGGCTTATTGCTCCAGCAGAACCATCAAAAAGTTGAATCATACATTGGTTGCTGTGAGTGCTATGAGGCTGCTGATTCATTCAGTATCAACATTTTAATGGCTTGCCAGATAATTAACTGTTTCCTCGTTGCGGTTATGAAAAATCTAATTCTATCCTTCGGAAAGTGTTTACCGCTGCAAATTAGTGTATAAGCAGAATTCCTATGAGACGGGTTGGATGTACAATTGTTATTCTTAGATAGAGGCTTTAAAAAATGCCTCCTTGTTAACAGAGATCTGATATAGGAATGTTTACTGTGATGACTAACTGGCTATTTGTTGATAATGCACAAGGAACCATTGTGGAAATTAGTCACTAATGGTAACGTCTGCAGTTAAATCAAACAATGTAAATGGGGTTTGTTTTATTACTGTGAATAATAGTTTATACACGTCAGTTGTCTTGTTTGTGTTATTGTGGTTAATGTATTTCACTATATTCAGTGGTGAAAAACTTACTTACAGATATATTTGCAAAGGTTATGTGACTGAATTCTTGTAGATGCATTATTGTACGCAGTATTTTATGTTATAGCTGGTTAGCGTAGTTCAACCTACTGATGGGGACTTTAATGTACGGCACAACCGATCAGATCACATACATCATTATATCCTGATCATATAGTTTGTTTGCAAAACCTTGATATTTAAAGTAAACGGTATCTATAACTGTTGAGTGAATACAGTAGAATAAACAATACTGCAATATTTTTCTCTGAAATTTAGTGCCAAAGACGCGTAAAGTAATATAAAACATAAACATACAAGTAAAGTAAATTGTACTTAAGAACAGTACGTACTTTCCGACTATACCGTATCACTCATACAGACAGTTCAGTTTGGAAAGTTTAAAATTCAAACTTGTGGGACACTGATATATGACACCTTAGCCTGATCGAAGATTTAGGGTTTGTCTTATCAAGAAATAACTCTGACTGAATATATTTACTGTAATAAATCCTAAAATGGAGAGAACTGACTCGTTTCAACCAAAGATCGCTTCTTATTTAATGTACCATCTGTTGCTCCGATGCCCTGTTTGGACTGCTGTGGTCATTTTTGCACGTGCAGATGCTACATACCGTTTCTTTAATGTACAGATATCAGATATCACTATTCCCATCTTAGTCTTGACAAGAGTGTATGGTTCTTTTTAATCTTCACACATCCAGTGTATACCCATGTTTATTAGTTGTTAATTCAAGTCAAGTTAAGTCTCATTTTTAGTGTATAGCCCAAATCACACTTACTTCAAGGGGTTTTATAATCAGTAACAGTGCACGACATCCCCCTGTCATAGACCCTCACTGTGTATAGACTTCTCATCAAAACCACTGAGGACTCTTGTTGAAGTTGTTCCTCCAGCACACGTTTTCACTCTGCAGCGGAACTGATGAAAAAATAATAAGGAGGAGTTTCCCCATTATTGACAGTATATTGTATATGAATATAAAACGGATTGAGAAGTACGGCAGATTGTCACTGCCGTACTTTTCTTTTACTGCTCATGTTTTGCAAACCCC
The DNA here is from genome assembly GCA_027495735.1 of Lutjanus campechanus. Classification (NCBI taxonomy): domain Eukaryota; kingdom Metazoa; phylum Chordata; class Actinopteri; order Lutjaniformes; family Lutjanidae; genus Lutjanus; species Lutjanus campechanus. Next base: position 8,934 of record JAJHUR010131697.1, on the reverse strand, counting down.
AAGCTCTTGATGATGACGTGGTGACGTGATGGTTGCAATTATTTTCCGAGCAACAAGACACTGACGAGAAAGTTTGTTTTGTTGCGTTATTAGTTAAGATTAAACGCATGTGAATAAGGGAGTCTGCTTTATTGAAAAGTCCTGCAGAGTTCCGTGTGACACCTCTTTCTTCAGGCATGGAGTTCTTTTTTGAAGCATCTTTTGCTTATCATCAGTTGTTACTCTGGGGAGCATGAAAACAGGGCCTGAAAGCAGACATCAAACAGGCAGAGAGGCGTCGGGGCCCTATCTCCCTGTGTGTTCTGCTATGAGAAAGGCCCCGCACTATCATGGCAAGGTCTATCTTTCAGTGCGCTGAGTGAGCTAACCTGCAGAAGGAAGATAAAGAAAAATGGGTTCAATTTCTTCCATCTGAGAAAGTGTGCTTGTTAGAGCGGAGAATCCATTCCCGTTTCCCTGGGACCTTTGATCTGGGATTACACAGGAAGCTCTAAGATGAGAGCTCTACGTTTGGCCTGGGAGAGCTCATGATAGAGCAGCCCGAGGTGGTCGTGGCCTCTGAAGTGAAAACTGCAGCTGAGTCTGCTGTGGAGCAAGCTTGCACGCTTGTAAGTGGATTATTACATGATTGCCAATTTTCATCAGTGGAGAACAAGAATAGAAGAAAGAAAAAAAAAAAGGCTGGATCCAAATTGCTGGTAGCAACAACCAGTCCAAGAGAGACTCTCATATCAATTTTACCTGGAATCAACTGGATGAAACATTGTTCATTTGGTTCTTTGACCAGAATATATTTCTCTTATTATATCCATGACGTTACCCGTATTGTTGCCCTCTGCGGCGGTGTGTTGTGGATGGTAATGTGGAATCAGACACATTGGAACCAAACCTATACACACAACTGTATGTCCATGATAATGGCAAAAGTATGTCTCCTTTAGAAACTTGTGTTAATTCAAGGCAAAACTATAGTATTATTTCCAATGTTTGCATTAAGGATGTGCACAATTAGTTGATTAAACATCTAAATAAAACATCTCTGCTCTCCTAAATGCTAATCAGCTAAACTAACATTACAAAGTCAGACCCCATTTGCTTGCGGATGCTGTGATCCTGCTCGGCCTGAAATGAAAATGGATATGAGATGATAATTTGTTATGTTCTGTAAGATAATGTGCAATGTTTAGAATGCACAGCACAAAGTGCCACACATTCCAGTCGCATCTAAAATGTGATTTGATTACTGAAGGCTGTGATTAACAGCTTCAAATGGCTTTTAATGCGCACAGAATTTTTTAGGATAATCTTTGAAATGATTGAATAATAAACCGTGCTCAGTTTTTGACTGTTCTCAGAGTGTTTTCTTACTTTTACAATGGTTGACTAGTCTAAATAAACATTTCTGCCTTATGTTTCCATTTAGTTAGTCCCTAGGAACATCCTCGTTTATGTATGGAAATTAATTAACATGATTTATGGATGGGTTATATTTAAAATACAGAAATGATCTCCTTTGTGGGATTGTTCATTTGTTTCTCCTTTATGGAAGCGGGTAGTCAAATGTATCGGAGATTGGCTGCATAAACCGCTGCCAGAATCTCCCCAGATGTGTCTATTCGGGGACGGGTACCAGGAATAGCCAAACAAGAATCTGGACTTGCATTAGCAGGATTTATCGGTGCTTCAAGGGTTGTTTTTCGCCATTGGAAGAGTCAGACAGAGCCTGTTTTTGATGAATGGTATTGCCTCTTTCAAATCGTTACTAGCAAGGACCAAAAATTACCAAGGGAGGTTTTATGAGATCTGGTCTAATTTTTTTAACACATGTAAAGAAAGAAACATAAAGGACTGAAAATATCCCTACCTTATTACTCAAACCTGCTTAGTACCCTCTTCTTTTTTTATTTATTTATATAACTTTTACTATTACTACTTTTATCATTATTATTTGTTGTTTGTTGATTTTGTTTTGCCAATTGTTTCATGTTAACTTACTGTATAGTGCTGTATAATGTTACATTGTTTTGTTTATGAAACAGAAAAACGAATAAAATTTGAATTCAGCAGCAATCATTTTTTGGTGGACGATCACTTTTTTGGACACCGGCAGGCTGTTAATGTTATCACTGCAGCTAGCTTTTGCGTGGCACTGGCATCAGTAGTGTTATTTTTCAGCAACAAATGTGTTAACTTTTGCAGCATCAGCCTGTAGATTTTTTTTTTTTTTCATTTTTCTCTCCGACCTTTTCTCTCTTGCCGTCCTTTATCCGTTTCATTTGTGATTTTGACTCAGACTCCTCTCTTTCTGTCTTGATTTCATTTGATTATTTCCTGCTGGACCTTTGCTAATAATGGACAGATCCACTTGAAAAGTTGGGGAGGGGGGGGGGTTGACAGTTCCACTTTGTGCACCCGCCTTACAGTTTAGGCAGCCTGTTGATAATTTTGGGACTGTGTAAACCCAAATCAGATGGGCTGTTCCAGCATCAAGTTGCCTGCCACAGTTTGGTGCAGTAAAAGGAAGCTGTCGATAAGGGAGGTGCTGTCCTACCCCCGCACTCCTAGTTCCAGCATCCATGTGTGGGAGTCTGCTGTTTATTTGGTAAATTTGCCAAAGTGTGGTGAGTGTCTCCTTCTTGAAATTCCACCAGGCTAAATAAAATATTAATGAATATACATGTCCAGAGCTTAACCGAGCGACAAGGATTTTACCCAACCCAGGCATTTTTTTTAAATTTTTTGATGGATTGGTATTGGTTATGTAAAACCTGGTCCATTTCCAACCCTGGCATCATTGCAAAAATAAGCCACAGAGTGCACAAAAAAAGAGCAGCAAGGGCATGATGTGAATAGAGCCACTTTGGGTAGAGGAGGAAAAATATACTTCTATTTTAGTGACATTTTGCAAATAAACTACACTTCACACGTTGGTTCAAAACTGCCTTTGAACTCCAGTGTTTTATTAATGGTGGGCCTGATGAGAGGTTGTTTAAATCCTGCCCAAAAGCTGTCCTCTGTCCTATATTTTAAATAATATTGTAGAAATTCATCAAAGGAAAGCTTAAAGGAAATGTAAAATGTTGGATTATGTTTGCTGGCAGTGCCTTTTTTTTTCCCCACAGTCATACAGGTGTGATGTTCTCACACTGCACAGACGTCATAAGGGATTATGACCATGACATAGGAGAATTTGGATTTGTGTCCTGTATCCATTCGTGGTTAGGTTTCGTATATTTTGGCAGTAAGAAAAAACATAAACATGTTTAATCTTATACCAGAGAGTTACATTTTTCAAAATTTAACACAAGCTTTTCCTAACTCTAATCAAGCATGTTGAGGGTGTAACTTAACCATAAAAACATCAGTTATACATCATTTGCAAGAGGAAGCACTGTAGGGAAAGCACATGAAATGCTGTACGTTGTCAGCGAGGGGTATTAATGATTAATGATTAATCAGTTAATATGGCAGGAATTTGTATCTCCACTGGCTACCCGCTTGATGGCGTGTCTTTTAACTGATGCGCGCTTTTCTTGAGTCAAGTGACTGCAAAATGGTGGATAAGTAAGTTTCGTTTTCTATCAATTCCTCACATAAAAGCACCCTGTTATGTCTGTCTCTTATACACATCTAGATGTGTATAAGAGACAGCTTGTAAGTGGATTATTACATGATTGCCAATTTTCATCAGTGGAGAACAAGAATAGAAGAAAGAAAAAAAAAAGGCTGGATCCAAATTGCTGGTAGCAACAACCAGTCCAAGAGAGACTCTGTTATCAATTTTACCTGGAATCAACTGGATGAAACATTGTTCATTTGGTTCTTTGACCAGAATATATTTCTCTTATTATATCCATGACGTTCCCCGTATTGTTGCCCTCTGCGGCGGTGTGTTGTGGATGGTAATGTGGAATCAGACACATTGGAACCAAACCTATACACACAACTGTATGTCCATGGTAATGGCAAAAGTATGTCTTTTAGAAACTTTTGTTAATTCAAGGCAAAACTATAGTATTATTTCCAATGTTTGCATTAAGGATGTGCACAATTAGTTGATTAAACATCTAAATAAAACATCTCTGCTCTCCTAAATGCTAATCAGCTAAACTAACATTACAAAGTCAGACCCCATTTGCTTGCGGATGCTGTGATCCTGCTCGGCCTGAAATGAAAATGGATATGAGATGATAATTTGTTATGTTCTGTAAGATAATG
>JAJHUR010131691.1:1232-14727 GCA_027495735.1 Lutjanus campechanus | reverse complement strand
AAAACACACCATGTGTGTGTGTGTGTGTGTATATATATATACTTTATATGTGTGTGTACATTGTATGTATGCACATTGCCATGACTACAGGCCGGGCTAACTGGCGTCATCACTTCAAAACCACCTTCGCAGCAAGCAAAGAGAGATAGAAAAGGACTCACAGCAGCTCCCCTTGGTTCAACACCTGCACCCTCACACACACACAGACACACACAGACACACACACACACACACACACACACACACACACACACACAGAGACATATAGCTCCTGCTACTGGTGTGGTCTCATATTCCGCTGAGCTCACCTCATTCGCTCAACAGGGTCCAGTGGCACAGAGGGAGAGGAGGGGAGATGAGAGAGAGGAGAAGGCTTGACTTCATGCATACTGATTGGACCGGAGCAATCTGAATGTATTTCTGAGGGTGTCTGCTGCTTAGTCGGCCTCCAATCATCCCTGCATCCTCTCAGGAAGGCAGAGAAAGAAAGAACCAAAAAAAAGAGAGAGGAAGAAATATTGACAGTTTACTGTGTCACCTTACATCACCATCCTCCGCTCAGGAAAGCACAGCTGGGAGCTGACAAGGGTGCTACTCTGATCCATCTTTAGATTAAACTACAGTGTAGATTACCAAACCTGTCTCAGCACGACCTGTTGAGTTTGAGTCACAAGCTATCTCTAATGTAGGGGAGACTGGGCGCAAGTGTAACATTTTTTATGTTTTCTGTCATAATTCACAGACTAATTGAAATACACAAGTCATTGTGTGATATGCAATATTTTCACTAATAAGAACAAGACCAAAAAAAACAAAAAAAACATCTTTGCTTCTGATCCTCAGTAGGAAAGGGTACAATCTGCATTCACTCCTGGGTCAAATGACAGCAGTAGTGACGGGTATTTATTGGCTCCAGCTCTGATCAGCAGTGATGTGAACACATCACACCCTGGTGGACATGCTATTTTTGCCCCTTTGAGGCAGAGTCATGAAGGATTGTCGTCTCCGTCAGCAACTACTGCGGCTCTTTTGCTCCTTTTTCATACACATGTGGTGCTTGCTTGAGTTTGCACTGCAGTGGATGAACATTTTATTTCCAATAAATTCTTCACAATAAAAGCCCCATGTTATTTATGTAAAAGCTTTTATTATGAAGTAGCAGTAAGCAGTAAGCATATGAGCATATGAGTGAAATAAAGCAGATACCTGAAAGTATAAATAGAGGTGGAGGAGAAAAACTAAATTTCAAACCATAGAGATTTAGTTAGAAGCTACAAACATACTGAGATTTGTACACACAGACACTTCTGTCAAAAATGTCTGTCTGTCTGCTCTCCTGCTCAGACATAAAGTTGAGTCTAGGCTTTCCAGTGCACATAAAAAATTTAGTTAATTAAAAAATTAAGCAAACAATGGGGAAAAGGTCAGTCACCTATTTTAGTGAGTTTACCCCTTTTATCAGAAAAGTTAATACAGACAAAAAAGGTGCTTACATTGGGCAGTGGCTCATAACTCAGTGTTACAATTGATCGTGATCTTGCAGCAATGATAAAATCTTGTATTCTACTTAGCAGCAAATATATTAGCATAGCTTGTTCATGTTAATTTAATAATATATATAATGAAAACATATATATTATAATATATAATAATCTATTACAACTACTGAGCATGTGCAGAGTAATTGTTATCACTCTAGCTTGTTTCTGAATTGTGTGTGTTACAACTGCCCCCAGTCTCCCCAATAAGTAGCATTTTTTAAATTTTGTTTAAATGACCGCCTGATTCTTTATTTTTGAATTTTGAACACATGAGATATAACGTCTGGCTGTTGTCTTCTGTCCTTTAGATTTGACTCTGCCTCACAATGGCTGACAACGGCTGGTTGCCACAGGATACAGCATTTAACTTGATCATGTGATGTGACTCCCCTCCCCAGTTCCCTGCCAACTATCATAGGTGAGTCATGTGACGACGGGCTTTATGTTTTTTTTTGTTAACCAGTAAGTCAACTGGGAAATCTGTTCTGTATTGTTGGTTGGTAGTCATTGATGAAAATTGGTTCCAAACTCACGCGTGACAAATTTAGCCATCAGCAACACATTCAGACAAAAGTGATATGTGCGCAAAACAGTACACCAGCACTTTCACACAGGCCCCCGCATTCACACATCCGCATAAACCACGTGGCAGTAATCAGCCAAATGTACAAAACACCTTTATTAATGGTTGAAGGACAAAAGTGTAGGGCGTAAAAGGGCTTTGAATACACTGCTGACTGATACAGAGAGGCTGCGTGTGTGTGTTGTCAGTAGATGATAATGCTCAGGACGGATGAGAGGGATGAGAGCCACTCTGTTGCCAAGGCAACGGACAGGGCTGTAAACACGCTACCCCTGACTCATCTCTCCACAATAGAGCTTCTCTCTCCCTCTCTCTTTCTCTCTCTCTCTCTCTCTCTCTCTCTCTCTCTCTCTCTCTCTCTCTCTCCATCTATCTCACGCACACACACACACACTCACACACACACACACACACACATTTACACAATGGAGTCCAATCTGAGGGAGACAAGAGGATCCGGAGATGAGAGCCACTCCAAGCCGCTTAGCTATACATCTGAATAGGCCTGAGGAATAAACGCAACCCTCTCTGTCATAAACACGGTCATTTAAAAACACACAATCAGACAAACACACACAGCCTAACACACCAACACGTAATTGACCTGGAAATCGATACGTAGTTTTGTTGAATTTTTTGTTGTGTATTACTAGGAAAGCTACAAAGACAAAAACATGGAAATGTGATTACTTAATAATTTGACATTTTAAAGCCTTCATCACATCAACATAAAAAACCTTTGAAGTTTGAAGTATTTCTGCGTGCTACATGTTGTTCACACAAGGTGTCTTATAATAAACACTGTGTCAAAGTTCTCAAAAACAATACAAAATAACACCACCCACACTGGCCATTGGGGTTAAAGTAACACCTCAAGCACACACTATTTATTTCAGTCAAAAAGTGTTTTTTTTTATTTTTTATTTGGGCATGCTTTGAGATCACACAATCTTATCACATTATTATTATATATTTTTTTATTTTGTTAGATTTTCAGATAACATACATGGCAAACAAATAAATGTAAAAAGCAGAATCAGAATCCAGCTGTAAAAGCCTAATGATCACAGAAGGAAGACATGTCCAGAGATGGGCAGTATATCAATTAAATTTGTTTAAAATATGTATTTAACTAATTTTGCATATTTTTGAATTTGTATGTTACTGGGCAAAAAAAATATATGTAATTTGTTTTAAAACACTGTATATTTGAAATATTTAAAATGCACCATTGAATATGTCATTTTATCCTAAGATTAGACACATTTTTGACCCCAGGTTTAAACTGTAAAAAAAGAAGCTCATCGTGAACTACTATTTCATTTGTGTTCCTCATAACCAGTAGCTTAAGGAAGAAAGCTGCTTTTTGGTGTTTGGCACAAATTTCCCTGAAGGTACATAATCAAAATATGATCAGATGTTGCAGCTAAGGCAAGTTTACTGAATGACAATAGAAACCTGCAACGCGTCCTCATACCTAAACAACAGATTACGTCGATCTCCAGTGACTCCCAAACTAACATAGACGACTGCTTGAGAGTACAAGCAGCATGCATACCAGGACTTAAGTAGCCTACATGATGCAAGTCATGTCATGTTAAACACGTGGTTAACATTGTGGAGTGGTTTCAATCTGGTCAGGTGAGGGCACCAAAACTACATGGTTAAGTTCAGGAAAAGGTTGTGGTTTGTGTTAAAATAAGTATGTTATTGTGCATGTTTCGTAACTTACGTAACTTAAAACTTAAAATAAGTTAATGTTGACTATTGGGTTCACACGGGACACTAATCCCGGTCTCCTCAGGGAAAGTCCTGTGTTTGACGATTCCTCCCTACATGGACTTTCTCAGTCTTATTAGTATGGTATTAGTAGTCGTAGTCTTAGTATTTGTAATTTGTACCAAAATACATTTTGATGTATGTGTGCCCATCTCTGGACATGTCAAATGACTTTAACACAAAGGAGCCTCATTTAACAGGGGGATCATGACCCGCCGGCTGAGCAGCTCCACCCGTTCCCACACTGAGGACTCCATCTTCTTGAGGCCCGATGAGGACCCCGTCTGGCTGGATGAGCCCACAAAGGCTGAAAAACTAGGTGATGGAGTCCCTAAAAAAGACGGGCTCCCGAATTGCAAAGACAGACCCGCAGGTGACCAAAGCTCAAAGGGAGAGGAAGTGTTTATGCACAAGGTGTACGCGCTGGTGATTGAGATCCACTGCTGGGCTGCACTGTTTGTCGTCTCCCAAGTCACGGTATGTATGGACTTGAGCTGAAAGAAGAAAAATGTGTGAAAATGGATAAAATCTTCACTTTTTTGTTGATTTTTACTCAAATGCCTGTTTTGGATTAGACTAAAGTTAAGATGACCTTCCTGCACGCACTCAGCATGTAATGTAGAGCAGTATGACAAATCCACAGTAGTGTAATTGCACAATTAGCAATGCAAATGATGCCTTAAAACTTGAGCACGAGGTATTCTCTCCACTTGACCCCTATTTTTCCACAAAGATTTTCTTTTCATATGTCATTACATTACATGCGTCATATTGTCTAAAATAGTTGACAGCGTACTTTATTCTTGCAAAAAAAAAAATGGAGCTAAAATTGGACACCTCTTTAATATTCATGATCATCTTTGTCTCTGTTGACTTCATGTTTGATTCATTCAAGGAAAAAGGGACAGGTGCAACGTTACCATATGTAAGAAGAAAAAAAGGCTCGTAAATGCCACCTTGATTATAACACCAGACTGCATGTGGTCAATTTACATATTTTTATGCCTGCATAATAAGCCATCTTCTCTTTTTTTAATCTGTTCGTATTTCACCTGAGAGCAGCCACATCGCTGCCTGATTACCAGTGCATGAATGACTGGAGTGTGCACAGTGACAATCTACCTCCCCTCCTTCTCTCCTCCCAGGGGTACTGGGTGTTCTTTGTGGTGGAAGGAAATGGACCGCTCTCTTCCATCTACAAATCCCTGCAGGTCATCGACTTCTACCTTAGCTTCGTCTTACCCTGCCACCCGATTTTTGGAGTGGATGTAAGTGTCGGTCCTGGATCTGAGCTGTTTCTCTTGGAAGCCTTGTAGATATGCTGAATCTAGCGTTGGCTGTGTCTTACTGCCTCTTCCCTTGTCTTTCTGCCTCTGCACTGGCCAGTCTATGGTGTTGATGAGGGAAGTCGTAAACACCAAACAGCACAATTGGATTGTCCATGGAACTGCAGGGATCGGTGTGGCCATCTGTGTTATCATGGTAAAACACTGGACAGACTGTTCAGTTATCACCCAAAGCTTATTTTTATGCTACATTTCAAATATTTGGTCCTTTCTGTATGAATATGAGATTATGGTGGGTGTTTAATTATTATTTGCCATGAAGGAACACGACAGTCTGAAGGAAACTACACTGACCGGATCATTACTTTCTTCATTTGCAGATTGGCTAGTTTCTTGTTTGATTGATTTGTTTATTGACCCCATCTGATGGGGAAAAATGCCGCTCACTGCTTCCTTCCTCCCACTAACCTCCCCAGGTCGTCCACATGGTGTGTAAGTGGCGTTACGGCACTGGCTTGTGGTCGTCACGAACCGTGTCACGGGACATCATTGGCGATCGGCGTCAGTCGGTAAGCCGTCAGCCCTCCTTCACCCTGTCTGAGTGGACGGACGCTCAAGAGGATCTGCTGGACATGGACCCCGTGCCCCAGACACCGGTCTTTGAAGTGGGCACAGACACCAGGACAGAGGGAGACGCCGCCACCCTCACTGTCACGCCAGTGGGGCTTCAGGAGAGGTTAGTATGAGCGGCAGAGGGCTGCGGGGTGGGGAGTTTGTTTGTTTCATATCTAGATGTGCAGGAAGGCATCTAGGCATCAGTTATATCAGTCTTATCAGATTTTAGTGCTGTATTTGATACAATTGTCCATGGCATTTTAATCATTCAAAGTGAGAAATGGGTGGGTCTCTTTGGCAGACAGTTGACATTGAACAAGGTGTTCCTCAAGGAAGCTTTCTGGGTCCAATTCTTTTTCCTTTGTACATGCTCCCTCTGAGCAACATAATTCGTCACCATGTGAAATATCATTGTTACGCTGATGATACGCAACTTTTTATTTCTGTTTCACCTGACAAACCCAGTTCTTTAAATCTTTTCTTATTACCTGTCTCTGATATGAACACCTAGATGGGTAATTTCTTTTTAGCTGAAAATAAAAATTTTACTTGTGGGTCCAAACGCAGTGAAGCAGACACTTTGCTCAGCTGTCCAAGCAGATCAACACCATAATACCATTTTCACTTCAAAATTAGCTTATATATGTTTTTTTAAGTGTCTAAACCCACTAAAATTAGGCGATGATCTTTTTTCCCATTGAGTTCCCATGTATTCTGCATAATACATTGCTAATATATCGCTGGAAAGCCAATACTCAACTCATTATTTTACTGATTCATGTTCATCTTCATGTGTTTAAGTTTCTGCTGATGAAAATGTCTTATGTCCTGATTTTGGAGAATTTATAAATGTTCCACCATTTTACAGTAAATACACACCTTCAAACAGGCGTGAACTCTGATACAAGCCAAGGCAACACATGTATCAAAAAAGAGCAAAAGTGCTGCAGTACTTATGAAAAGGGGTGAAAATTAGCATATCCACCCGAGTGGCATGTTTTTATCACTGCGGATCAGAGCTATCCATGACTACTACAGAGTCATTTGATGGGACTGAATGCCGATTGTACCACTTTAATGGGTTTTTTTTGTCCAGTGTAAAAGAGGCATTACAGACTTAGAAGTGGTTTTAGACTCTGATCTTAATTTTATCAGCTATTTTAACAAAATGGTCACAAAAACTGACAACAAACTGTTTTGTATAAATTGTATAATCATTATTATTATTATTGTTGTTATCATTGCTATTATTATTACCATTACTACTACTACTACTACTACTACTGCATTCATGGCTTTCAAATCCATAACTGCAGATATTGCAGCAGATGGGTTTACACATACTGTACATCCATATGACCGAATGTGTCTCACACAGGAGGGGCTCCAATGTTTCCCTGACCTTGGACATGTGTACACCAGGCTGCACTGAGCCCTACGGCTACGGAGCCCAGCTCTCCCCCAGAGACCAGTCGGCCCAGGAGTACCTCCGGCAGGGAACGCACGTCCTGACCCCTGCCATGTTACACACACGGGCCATGGATGACCAGAGCCTGCAGGCTGAGTTTTATGTGAGCAACAGCAGCAACAGCGGCAGCTCATCCACCTACACGCTTTAGATTAACAGGGATGAACAGAGGCTCACCGGAAGAGACGCACACTGACACACAGAGACGCAGGCACAAATGCACACACCCACACACACACCCCAGCGGAGATCTGCACACACCCGTAAGCTTTTCCACTGTCTGTTAGTGGGCGAAGGAAGGATAGATACAGGCATATTTGCATACATAAACCCACAGAGGATTCCAGTGTCTGCTAGGCAGAAATATTCATGATCATACACAAGTCATCTATAGAATTTCACTCACATACAATTAGACAGCAACAGCTTAGTGTGAAGAGCAGTGGATGACTTAATGTTGGATATTATTTTCTTCTGTAGCAGTTAAGGCTAGGACTTCCCCTCCAGTTCTGCGAGGACTGATTGTTATTGCACCCATTGTTCTGTGTCCATTGGCAGGAAACTCCCATGAACTTTGTGGACCCTAAGGAGTACAACTACCCCGGGTTGGTGAGAAAGAACCGCTACAAAACCATCTTACCCAGTGAGTACAGCTGTAACACGAGTTGGAGCAGTCACAAAAAGGAGATAATGCAGTTGTAAATTCTGTGAAAATGCCTTTTTCGCGCTGCTTCTCTTTAATAATTCCACATTCTCATCAACTATTTAGCTCAGATGTGTCTGTAAAAGGTCTGTTTCTGTGCACCAGAATATTGATACTCACACTGAGACACAGAGCACAAGAAGACATGAACCAACTTGTAATAAAACTGAGTTGTAAGATGTAATATAGTATGCATGCATCTTCTTCTGCTGTTATATCTTTAAATTACAACTCATCTGTCTGTCTGTCTGTCTGTCTGTCTGTCTGTCTGTCTGTCTCTCTCTCTCTCTCTCTCTCTCTCTCTCTCTCTCTCTCTCATGATAATCTTATACTGTCCACCTCCAGACACACACAGCAGAGTGATCTTGAAATCACTGGATGAAGATGATTTCCTCATTACCTACATCAATGCTAATTACCTTAAAGTAAGTGAAAAGTAAAGTCTTGCCCCATCACAGCTCTGTGAGCTAACCGCCGCATCTTTATTTATGCCCCAAACGCTGTGACCTCATATTCTCAGTGTCCTCTGTTCACAATTAGTAGAAACGGATCACTGTTGGCAAATACAACTGAAGACAAGACCGGCCATGTTTATCTGTATGTAACTGCGTTTGCAGGGTTACAACGATGAGGAGTGTGCGTACATTGCCACCCAGGGTCCCACGGTGAACACAGTGGGGGACTTCTGGAGGATGGTGTGGCAGGAGAGATGCCCGATCATAGTGATGATCACCAACCTGGAGGAGAAAAACGAGGTCAGTGTGACGAAACGCAGGATGATGATGATGATGAGAGATGGCGGTCGGCATGCCCCCAGTTTGGAGAAGAAAAAAAGAGTACCAACACATAAACTCTGCAATGAACTGTTGTGGACAGGGTCAAAACCAAAATGTATTTTAGCCTCTTTAACAAGGTCTACCTTAAAAAAAAAATCATTATCAGTTTAAATGTACACTATATTTAGAGTTTTGAAATATAGAAAGGCTGTCTGATGGAGAAGTATAACAATGAAAATGTTCTAATTATAGCATACACTTAAACTGATGGATTTTTTTTTAGGTGGACCTTTTTTAAGTGGCTAAAATACCTTTTCCTGCTGACCCTGTCCACAGCAGTACATGGCTTAGCTTCACAAAATAGCACAAAATAGATTGACAATTGTCTGTTATACCTCATACAACCCCACATCAAATAATCTGAACTATCTGTATAATCTGTGTCTGTTTGGTCTTGCAGAAATGTGCAGAGTATTGGCCCGAGGACACTGTGACACATGAGGGGATCGAGATCACCGTTGTCTCGGTAACCCAGGAGGATGACTACAGTCTGAGGGTGTTTACTTTGAAGGTAAGACACTGAAAGATAGTTGTATGAGCTGTATGGCGACACATCAACATGCTAACACACTTACAAGAACAACCCTAATATGCAGAGGTTTAGATGGTAATGTTTACCATGTTCTCCATCTTAGTCTTGCATATTAGCATGCTAATGAGCCGTAAAGTAAGTAACAACAATAAACAATGAAAGCAAACATACATTACAGGATAAAGCACTTTTGAAACAAATGAGTTTTCAACATCTCAACTGACTGTAATTTTTATAGCCAGGAGAACTGCAAAACTTCTGTCAACTTTGGTTTTGAGCCTAGATTGTGAGAAAGCCAGGTCTTGTTCAATCACCCTCGATGCTCTCTCTGCAGCCCGGGGACACAATAATTCAGAAATATAAAGTGGGGTCAGCCCATGTAGTGCTTCATAGGTGATTAGAAGAACTTTAAAATCAGTTCTGCATTTTATGGGTAATAGAACCAAGAACCAATGAGGAACATGTAGAAGGAGAAAAGAGTAGCACCAAGGATTGAGTTAAAAGTTATGGGGTCACTAGTTCTTGGGATGCATCCTGACTGGGACATGAATGTCTGTGCCACACTATTGGACAATTCAACCAACAGTTATCAAGACATTCACTTCAAACCACAAATGTGAGCCTCATGTTGGCTGTAGAGGAAAATACAGGGCAACAGCTAAGGTGTCTGGATACATCCTCTGTGGACCAAGAATATCTATAAAAAATTTAATGGCAATCCATCCAGTGATTGTTCAGATATTTCATTGTGGACAAAAGTGGAGGAACAACAGGCCAAAAGTGTCGTCCAAAAACTGTTTTTCTGCTCTTACCTGGGGTATATTTGTTGACAATTGGCTGGGAGTATGTTGAAATTCTTTCTTTTTTTCTCCAGATGATTAGTTGCATCCACACATCTGATCTCAAGATTAATTTCAGACTGTGCAATAAAAACATGATGCACTTCAGTGTTGACTTGTCGGCCATCACACCAGACTGTGATCCTGAGTCCTCAACATGCCAAACAAACACTGCCCAAGTTTTCTTTCTCCCAAAGTCAATGTTTTTAGCGGACAATTTCATCAGACTCAGCATAGATGTGTGTGTCTGTGTGTGTGTGTTCGGTGACGGTTTGCCCACCGTTCCTGATATGGCTGTACTTTTCAGTTCCATTCATGTGTTCACGGTGGGTGCCTAATTTTGGGTCACAGTGGCATTGGTACTTAGCAAGCCAAACATGATAATTCACTAAATGCAGCCTGCATGTGATTACCAAGCATCAGGGGATCATTATATAACTGAGTTAAAAGCTTGTTGTTTATTCGACTCCTCTGGTTTATGTTGTCTATCTGTTGGATTAATGATCATTGTCAGACTGACCCTCGGGGAACAGAGGAGGCAGCTGATGGATTTGATTATGTTACAACCCAAGGGAGGAATAGAGTATGTAAGCTCTTTTTTATAACCCTCACTCTTTTTTTGCCGTCTTGCTCTGCGTTCATTGTTGTCGTAGCAACTAACACCAAGGTAACAATTTGGATATACATGCAGAGCAGCAGGCTGATCAGAAATGATTTTCCGTGTCTCTTGTAAATGTGTGCACAACATGATCTCATCTGTGTGTTTGTGTATCGATGTGTGTGTGTGTTTTGTGTCGATGTTTGTGTGTGTGTGTGTGTCGATGTTTGTGTGCGTGTGCGTGTGTGTTCCAGTGTGGGGGAGAGGAGCGCAGTCTGCGGCAGTACTGGTATACTTCGTGGCCTGATCAGAAGACTCCAGACAAAGCCCCACCTCTCTTGGAACTGGTGCAGGAAGTGGAGAGAGCCAGAGAGGAAGCCCCGCCCTCAATGGGCCCTATAATCGTTCACTGCAGGTACAAAGTTTGTCATATAGTATTGAATAAGGACCTTATGTCAGTGTGGAACTTTTGTCTCCCCCTTCTGGCATCGAGGGTAATTACCCAAACACTGTTGACGCATGCATATGACTTATGCCCACAGGTGAGCTCACCACGGGTGTTCCGGTTCTGGATTCATTTAATGTAAAGGTTCAGTGTGTTTACAGATTTACAGGAATCTATTGGTGGAAGATGACTGAAGTGGAATATAAAATCCATGTTTTCATTATTTCAAAGTCACCTTAGAATGAGCTGTTTATATCTACAGAGGATGCGGCCCTTTTTCATGGAGGCCGCCATGTTGCACCACCATGTTTCTACAGTAGCCCAGAACAGACAAACCGAACACTGGCTTGAGATATGGCCTTTACTGTTTTTCGCAAGTTTACTGGCCACCGTAGGTTCTCCTTCACACTTGCAAGGGGAGAGTGACGACAGATGTTTGCAATCTGCGAGCTCACCACTAGATGCCACTCAATCGATAATGTATATTTTTCTTAATAATTCATGTGAAAGAAAATAACAAATGCATAGCCAGCCAGCTGCTTTTGAACATCAGTCACTGCATCACATAACAGCAGGAAAGAATTCCTGAAAGTTAGTTATGTCTTGGTGTGCCGCCCTAAGACAAAGCTCATGGGCTGATGGGCTTAATCAGCATTGTGTGAACTCATTTTGCAAGGCTTTGGAAGTAACAGACGTTGATTTAGATGTAAAACTCCTGCACTTTAGCTTTACATAAATAATAAATTCATGTTGATCATATATACCCTCCCACTGGGGAAATTGCCCAGTTTCTCTATACTACAGGAACAATTTCTACAACTGCTTTTCAGTGTAGAAACCACTCAGCAGAGCAGAGTCTTCTTCCAACCCTCTGCTGGCTGCTGATTTCCCCAGGGAGGATTTGACATTAATCAAATTAGAGGGATCAGTGCAAATCAATACACTGATCATCCATTTTCACCTTCTCTATCCTCCTCCGTCCCTTTACCCCTCCAACTTTTTGTCCACAGTGCTGGAATTGGTCGAACTGGCTGCTTCATCGCCACCTCCATCCTGTGCAAGCAGCTGAGGACTGAGGGTGTGGTTGACATCCTGAGAACCACCTGCCAGCTCCGTCTGGACAGGTGAGACAGTCTTAGCTTTTATCCTTTCGCACATCTATCTTTAGTTGTTGGCAACAAATCTCTGTCTGTTATGGGAAAAGAGCCTAGTTGAAGTTTCAGTTGATCTGGTTCCAAATCACGAACTGCAGAAAGTCACTGTGGGCACAAGTTTCAATATTTTACCACAAAATGAAACACGGATTGAAATGTAGAGTTTATAAGACTACCAACCAAGTGTGTCACAGCATTTAAGTCAATCACAGCTTCCTTGCAATATACAGACATTATTGAATTAATCATTTTATACTTCCAAAAAGTATAAAAGTGATCACCAAATTTCTTAAACAGCCTAATTCAAATGTTTTTCCAGCCAAGTAAAGAGTATTAATGAGACAAATATGACCACAAAATGTTTTTTAACTCCTATTACAATATTTGAATAAATATCAGACATCTTACGACATTTTAAGTTCTCACAGCAGGAGAACCATAGATGTGACTAATAACTTATGACTCTGTTCCATTTAAGTGTCCCAGTAAACCAGACTGGATATCCTACATGCACAATAGCACGCATAAATAGAATGCAGCCATTATTAGTATTATAAGTTGTCATGGTCCATTGTGTTGCATGGGTTGTTTGAGCAGATGTGACTTTATTCTTTGTTGGAGCTGTTAAAAGAATGACCCAGTTTGACTTCAATGAAGTACAAATTGAAGCTGAAATGGAAATATGAAAGAGACATCAGTGCATTTTTGACTAAAACTGGGACAAGAAGCTACAATAACTTCTACGTTTTTATAGAAGTACATAATCTGCCTCTGTAACACAAAAATGTAGAATTTGGCGTATCGAAGCAAAAGTAGCCAAAGTAATCAGGCTCAAGTTACAAAAATATAAGTAGTCTATATTACTTTATTCTCTGTTTTCAAACATTAAGAAATTCATTTTAAAAGGGTCGCACAATCAATTACAAAACATCTGACATTTTTGTCACTTAGCTGACCATCTAATACAGCGGTTCCCAAAGTTTTGGTGACTGAGTGCCCATTTAGAGAGCCAGCATATGATCGAGAGCCGCACAGGAAAACCCATGAACTTATCGTAGGATGTGTGAGGCAGAAGTTGCTCAGTGAGGTGAGAAGTGGGCGGCCCACCATTCTTTT
>JAJHUR010131687.1:3916-21172 GCA_027495735.1 Lutjanus campechanus | reverse complement strand
GAGGACACACGAGACACTGGAGTGAATGAATGAAACAGAAAATGACAAAGGACAGCTGAAATCTCAAATAGTACGACCCATATGACTGCACACTGAAGGACCTCTGTGATTCAGAATTCATGAAAAACCTTTTTATGACTTTTGTGCCTTAATGGTTTTATGGCCAGAGGCATTATGTTTTCGGATCATCCCGTTCTTGTGAATGCGATATCTCAAAAACAACGGGAGGGTATTTCTTCAACCTTGGCACAAATGTTCACTCAAGCATTGACTCAAAGATTAAGTAATTAGATTTTACTGGTCAAAGGTCTCTGTTGTCTTTTATGTCCATCCCATTCTTGTGAAAGTGATATCCCAGGAATGCTTGAAGGGAATTTCTTTAAACTTGGTACAAATGTTCACTTGAACTTGGACTTTATGATGAAGTGATTAGACTTTGGTGATCAAAGGTCATGTTGACCTCACTAAACACATTTTCGGCTATAACTCAAGAATTTATATGCTGTCAGAGTTACAGGTCAGTATAGTGGTAATCTTCACTACATACTGTACATTATATGAGTCTGGACACACATGGATGTAAACTGTAACTTGGTTGGTGGAGACATACAACTGTGAGGCAGTAATTGTATTTTTTGACTGCTCTGTTTTAAATGACTATTGACAGCTGACCTCTCACTTTTTTTAAGCCGCTGCGAGGGGCTTCAAGTGATCAACAACTGCTTCAGTTTGAAATCTTGGGTCAGTTAGGGTCAACATATGTGTAGGTCATGTTAATGCTGGCAGTTGTGGTGGCATTGCAGTAGGTGCTTCACCACCTGTCACCTGGCAGGGATCTGCATTCTACTGAGAGCACTCTTTAAGTTGTAAGATAGTGCTGTGCGTAGCACGATACCATAACTGTGCCTTGTAGTTAAACGAACTGAGAACAGCCTTCTCAAATTGTCTCGATCCAGTTGTTTGGTCCACATCAGGGTGAGTCGTAAAATATAAACATTAATTTTTAGTCCGTTAAGAAGACCAAACTGAATACCTGTTGGGGCAGTTTTATAGATGCATCCAGAAAGCTCTACTGCGGTAACATGTCGGCCTACACAAAGTAGCTAGCAAGCTTACGTTAGCGAGCAAGAAATTGTGTGCATGGCAAGAGTCCTGTCCCAGTCCTGTTGCGGAACTATTTGTGTTGGTGGAGCCAAATAAATGATTAAATAAACAAATGAATTATAATCAGTTGTCGCTTAGGATTATCACATGAGGCCACAGACTGAGCACCCACAACAGAATCAAAGCCGTGCTGATATTCAGTACAACAGCACTCAGTCTTGTTATCATATTGTATGATACAGTCCTGAGCCGAACAGATCTTGATGAATACATGCATAGTTACACTCCTGCTAAATACACAGTACAGCAGCATCCAAATTACTGTCAACCACACAGCCTCCTTTGCCAAAGGCTTCAAACCAGCGAGGGTCAGTTATGTGTGATGAGCTGAAGCGGGTAGAAGAGCGAAAGCACTTGGGGAGTGGATCAGCTCAAAGCCTCTTTAATCTCATAATCTTTATAGAGTAGCTCTTGTTAGCTGTTTTGGCCCTCGAGGCAAACTCCGCGCTGCCCCTGCTCCTCTGCTCCTGCCTATTAGCATCACATCAACATGCACGGGCTCAGGCTATTGACAGCAACACACACACATTTAGACTTTTCACATACTGATGCGAGAGGCTGATAAATATCAGCTAACGAACTCCAGTTTTAAACCACATCTAACATGAAAAATGTTTGACTTGATGGAATCATTTAGGCAGCTAACACAGATAACATGTGTTCTGTCATTTCTCTCTTGTCTGATTTCTGTTAATCACTGGCCCTTCTTTGTTATACACAAGTATTTGAACACAATCCCATTTCTCCATCCTTTCCCATCTGCTCATCCTATCATCCAATCACAGTCATCCTTCAGTCCTGTTTAATGTCTGCAGCTCCCCTGGGGTCAGCGCCATATCATTCATCTCTCTGACGAGAACTTCCATCAGCCAATGGCTGGAGGCTGCTCTGCACATTACCACAGACATATTATTCATTCATAGACTGAGTCGTCTCTCAGTGAGGTGGAGAGCAGAGAGTCCACATGAGCTCTGTTCTGCTGATACAAACTGTTGTATCTATTGCTGTTTCCTCTGGTGTCTTTTCTGAGCAAATTTTTGTGGTTTATATTTTTTACACAAATCATCTTTTGACATTTTGAAAAGAAAACAAAGATTCCCCTCCTGTCTCTTAAAACTGCCTGCCTTTCCCAACTTTAAAGTCAGACTGAACACAGTAAGAAGAGTCTGCTTTCTTCTTTTATTTCCTTGCAGGAGCAGAAATCTCTCACACATAACACAATTACAGGAGGTGAGGGGTATGTGGGAGTTGCAGGGGGAAATAACTCAAATCACGGTTGATAGTGGCAATAAGGTCTGGAGACAACATACTGGAAGTGACGCATTTCACCATTTTTGAACTTTGAAACAATTCAGAGGCAATATAAGAGAAAACACCTCAATAACATTTTTCTGTATTCATATTTGTGAATAGATATTTTACAATTTAAATGATGAATACACATTATACTAAGGTTTTAAAAGACATTTTAGTGACACTTGAAAGTGAGAAAACATTTTCCTAAAGGTTTTTCCAGAGACCCCTCAAAATTTTGTTGTGAGGCTGTCATGGGGGCTCAAGTATGAATCAAGGGGTCTTAGACCCCCTGAAACATCTTGTATTTCGCACCATCAACAAATTGCTATTAAATTTTTCAAATTTGGCAATGACTGATTTAAATAAACAGCAGGCTCCAACACAAACTTAAAATGACCTCATCATTTTTTCACATTTATCTCCCACTCCAGGGCACGGCTGTGTCGCTACATCTGCTGGAGCTGATTGCAGTGATTCTACACAGTGCGTGTGATTCCACCAGAAGCGCCTCGGCACATCCCAGAAGCGTCTCTCCACTCTGCTCCTCTTTAAATATGCACAAGTCTATTTTTGACAGATGCACCTCGTTAATCTGCACACAGATCGAGCGGGCAGGAAGTCAGACACAGAAACAGTGCAGAAAACCAGGTCAGTTTTCAAAATAAAACACCCCGTGCAGACTCGTGATCATAAAAACTACCAAAAAAGAAATCATGTAGCTACTTAGCCTAGTTACCCATGGTAGTAGTGCAAAAATCCACAAAATCAAAGTAAACATAATCTGGCGGGAAAAATGCTGCACTTCTGAAACACTCCTGATGGGAAATGCAGCCGCGTGTAGGACGGCTCAAAACCTTCCAACGGAATCGAATAAAATCAAAGAATCATGATCTTGTCTCGCATCATCAGTAACATGAGATGTTGACAGATCTGCTGCAGATACACTCTCTGTAGCTGTCTCTGAAGATGAATGGATTGCTGCGTCATTTATCCACAAGCTAACAGTTGTAATGTTAGCTAGCAAGCTAGCTCCAGGTGCTCTTTCATCTTTTTTCCCCAAAAGATCTTATTGCGTGGAAGTTCTCTTGGAATCCCCAACACCAGCACGAGCAGTATGTCTTTGGGTTCGCTTCCGTGTCTCCATGTTTCTTTCTGTCCACGTGTCTCCACTCGACTCATAGACTTGACCTTTGGATGACATCAAAAACATAAAAGTTTTACATTTAGAAAACCTTCATGGATTCAAAACTTCATAGAGAAATAATTGACTTAGTTTGAGGAGTCCTGTCATGTCTTTTTAGGCTGCTGCAGATTTTTTCATTGCAGGCCACAGGACATCTAGGCTCTCTTAACGATACAGCCATGGTTTGGAGACTATTTTTGTTGACGATTTGTCTCCACCTCTCCGCATCTGATACTCAAGGTACACAAGGTACCCTCTAGCAGCTGTATCTGACACAGCCAGGAAGCCTTTTAACACTGTGTTTAAGCACAAAAACTACTGTCCATGTCTGTGTGAGTCACCGAGGGGTGGTGACAAATCGTCAGTGTGTGACAAGTTGAAATGAGACCAGGCTGTCCACCATGGAGTTAGACACAAAAAAGTGTGTCAATCTATTTATTCAGCCAACAATAATAATTTTATTTTTAATTTAACAAAACTTTTATTGTAAATTGCAAATAATAAAAAAAAAACTTTCATTCCAGATTTCTTGCGGGTCTTCCATGTTGCACTGTTACCCACAGCAGAACACAACAACACAATACAGGGAAAGTATTCAACTTTCATGTACTGTATGAACATTTACTTCAAAAACATTTTATAAAAAATATTTTACATGTTGGTCAAAGGTGCATTAATTTTTGCATTCACTCACTTCTTTCAGACATTAATCAGTCATTTGTTCCCTGATCAATGGACTAAAATCTATAGTAAAGCTCTTTGATTGAAAGCAGTTTTGTGTTTATAAGATCTATATATATTGACTTAACTTCACTTAAGTGACCCTCCTGGCCACTTCCCTTATTCACATCCCCCATTGCTGAGTAGTTTGTGTGTGTCTCTCTCTGGGTGTGCGTGTGTGTGTGTGTGTGTAGTGTAGTGTAGACTGCGTGTTAGAGGATCAGCAGCCTCATTAAGGGAAGCAGCCTACAGCCAGGCATTGACAGCAGCTTTGTGGAGCAAATGACTGCTGGACAGATAAGAGCACATCAGGTAGACGGGCTTCACCTCAACAAACTCTGTAACAACAGCACACACTCCTCTGCAGACAAAAACATAGATCTTTCTAACAACAGAGAGCCGATGTAAGTCTGAACTGCTGACATGCCACCTGAGGGATAATTACCTTCCACTCTGGGTCTTCCAACTCAGCTGAGGGAGAAACCAGGTCTTTTTTCAGCAGTGGGACGCGTCACATTTTTGGATGAAATTAGTCAGCAACTGTGCACTAGTGTTTTGAGTAATGTTTTACAAAGTAACGCATTACTAGGGCTGCCCCAAACTGAGATCTTCTTTAGTTGAATCAGATTTGGCCATCCTATACAAATATTTGACAATTTGTTTTACAGTGCAGTGTCCCTCACTAAATTCCTATATGAGCCCAGGAAGAATAGCGACAGCATCTGCTGCAGCTAATAAACTAAACTAAACTAAACTAAACTAAACTAAACAAAGCCCACATGCATATGTTTTCCCATGATTTTCTTCTTCATCTGGGATGTGAAAGTATTAGATTTTCACACAGTCAAAAAAATTAAAAGTGTGTATCTTCCTTTAGTTCAGTTATACAATCAGTGCACCTGTGGAGTTTCTCTCCTGAGGCTGCAGCTGCTGTCCAGCATCACCTGTGCTGCACAGTCTGCGCTCCTTTACGCTGTGAATTAAGGATTTCTTTCAACCAAGCCAGAATTGATGATTGTTGGCGCAGTGGAAAGATTAACCAAGTTTTACCCAAGTTTTATTTAGTTTCTGTAAAGTTTGAATGACGGTGACAACGATGCAAAAGGAATCTGGTGAGTTTAGACGGAGAGCAATTAAACAGCTGTTTCTGGTTAAAAGAAAACGAATCTTACTCTTTAACATAAGGACTCTTTTCCATAAAGCATTGCTTTTTATATTGTGTGTTTCTCTGCAAAATAATTTGTAGCCAGCAGGCCAATTTCACTTGCATTTGCATTCATTTTAATCATTTTCATTTTTCAATTCCCTTTTTTCTTTCCCTTCCCTTGTCTAACAGTGAGTGGACTGTGGATGAATGAAGTCCATAAATCTGTTTCATTTCAGAATGTCCATCTGTGCACCTTTCATATTATTGTTTAGTTTTTATGGTGAAAAATATAATAAGTTTTATCATTATACTTGTTTCCAGTGGTTACTTTTTATTTCGTCTTTGTTTTTGTCATATCCGTCAGGAAATGAACACTGGCCTCCACATCTCTATATCTGGTGCAAATGTATTGTGCATTGTCCCCGTTAAACAATTAAATCGAAGAGAGAGATCGACAAGAGGGAGAATGAGACAAAAGGATGCAGAGGAGTCAATGTTACCAGTAATGAGAAGTGAAGTAAAAGAGAATTCAGTAAGTGTGGTGCAGGCTGCAGGCTGCTTAATCCATTGAACAGGACGACCCAAGCCTCAGTTGTGGATACCAGATGAAACGTGATAATAAGAAAATGTGTGTGTGTGTGTGTGTGTGTGTGTGTGTGTGTGTGTGTGTGTGTGTGTGCGTGCATGCGCGTGTGTGTCGTATTGTGTTATTATCATGTTTCTGAATTTGTATTTAGCAGGAATGTCATGGAGGTGGAGATGAACACAGAATAAACATGACAGAATGTAATGAAATGAGTGGCAGAGCTTATCAGACAAGTTGTATATTAAAATTGTAGTCTTTTTAATTTGTAATTTGGCTGTGACAGTCTGCAGGATATGATTTGTCAATATCAATGTTTGAAAGCACAGACTGATGCCAACCTGACTCTGCACTGTAGAATAAACAGTCAGAGATTTGGGTTGTTGTGGCTCACTGCATTGGTTCTGTATGTGTTTTCATTCTGTGTGAGACATAATGAACAAGTAGCAGGAAGTTTTTTCATGTCCTGAAGACCTGTGGACGCTGAACAAGCTGGTCAACAGCTGAACTTATCACGTACAACTTGTACTGTTCCTACTAGCTTCAGGACTGATGTGGTTAAACCCAGGGGTGGTCTGGGGCAAAAAATCAACTCCTGGCATTTGGCTCTGACCAGCCAACAACAAACGGCCAGATGTTACCCGTCCTTGCACACGCCTTCAGTGTATGTGGTGTAAAGTGTTATGTCTTACCTTATCAAAAAGGGCTTCTTAGCCCATGAGGTATGGTGGATGGGACAAGAGGTATATCCCAAGTCTAAAATTTGTCATTTCCCTGCTCCTCGCTTGAACCAGAAGTTCTTTTGGTCTTGCTGGACCATCCCAAGTCTTATTTCAGGTCAGAAGAAGGAGGATTGAGGAGGGATCTCGGAGGAGTGATGCGCGAGGATACACGAGAGCAGCCTTCACGGAAGTCTTTTAACCAGCCAACACGCCCCCTTATTTACTGATTGGATGCTGCATCTGATCAATCTGATTTATCAGAACATGACTAGTGTTTCAAAGCAGAGTGAAGACAAATAACAGATTAAACCAAAGTGTATCAGTCCCACGTTTCATATTCTATTTGTTTTCTGATTCACCATTCAATTAAAAATATGTGTTAATTGCAGTTCTGTGATGCTCAGATTTCAGTTAATTTGCAGATCTGGCAGCTGGTTCATAAAAATTAACTTCATGGTTAATAGTGGATGGATAGTGGGTGGAAACGTTTGTCCCCCAGGAGAGAAGCGGTGCGCAATTGCGCACTTGGCACAGCAGCTGTGTGCAGGGAAGCATCTGTGGCAGCCTCTCTAATCGTTAAAGTAAATCATTAAAGAAAACACACAGACTTAAATACAATTTACAATAAAGAAATCAGCCAAATGCTGTATTCTGAAATCTGAGAAAATGGTTCAGGTGGTGCTGGCTGGATGATTTATGCACACAGGAGGATTCAGACAAACTTATGAGCTCATCAGCGCATCACCAAAACCTTCCTCATTTATTAGTAATAATTTTCTTTTCATGATTTCCCCCCTTATCAGCTGATCATTCCTGAGCATCGGGTTTGATACAAGTTACATCATTTGAATTTTTTCTTAAAACGTTTAGTTTAATAAGTATAGTAATTTCTAATGTTCAAAAGACACCGTGATCATATTCTGAGTCATTCAGCAATGCATTCATGATCAGAATATCAATAAACACAGGTGCTCTGATCAGGACAAATTTCTCACATCTCTCCATGAATCCTTGGTGGGAGTGACTAAGACACAACGAAAGCACAAAAGTGAGGGATGCAAAGATGCAACTTAGGAAACCTGGGATGTACCCACGTACATCCCAGGTTTCCTGTACTGTTGTGGTAAAACATAAATAAATAAATAAATAAAGGTGATCAAACTATAGATTAACTATACAGTAAACTTCAGTTAAATACAAGACAGATATCCAAGACTAAAACCACTGGAACCAAAAATATTTTCAGGGCCACTTCTTTTCACCCACAAGATTGATCTGCTGCATCACATTGCCGTTGGTTCAATGAAGTATTTGTTTTAACCATTTTAAACAGATTGTGCTCATTTTTACACAGTTCTATGTAGTTTTTACCTGTTGGAGAGAGAAAAAAAATAGATGAGGAGCGCAATGACCTCTGGGTGCATGCAGCTTCAGTGGTCAGCGGAGCAGCTGCAGCTGATTATAATGGACGCTCTCTGCTGTGGCAGATGTGTCGGGCCACATCCTTGTCCCATGAGGGCTTGTGAAACCCGTTGTGTGAAGCAAACAAATGGTAATGGTGGGCTGATGATGCGCCAATAGACTGATTTACTTACTGTTGGGCCAGCAGGTTGACCAAGGCAGGACTAAAAACAGAAAAAAATAGTCCTAGCTACCGACCCAAAGACTCAGCAGCCCACAGGGACAGTTCCCGGTGTGCCAGATGGCCTGTCTAACATCGGTAAACCTTTACTTAAGAAACCACACATCGACCCAGGTTGTATAAATAACTGCAGACCAGTTTCTAACCTTCCATTCTTTTGAAAAGTAGAAAGAGTTGTGTCTCAACAACTTTTAGCCCATTTAATTACTAACAACAATCTTTTTGAACCTTTTCAGTCTGTGTTCAAGGCCTGTCGGCCCACTGGAACTGCTCTTACTAAAGTGGTAGATGACATTTTACCTAGTATCGACTCAAATTCCTCCTCAGTGCTTCTGTTACTGGACCTCAGTGCAGCAGTTTGTTGCTGTCCAGTGAAAAACACTTACTTCTAAAATGTCAGCTTTTCAGGAACTAAGAAAAACAGCTGTGTTTTCAGCTCAGTAAAATAGTGTCTCAACTCCTCCTTCAGTTTTATAGAAAAATTCAAAATCACCAAATTTGTTATCAAGCGGTTTTTACAGGGCAGCTGCGATTTGATACAATAGATCATGGCATACTCCTAGTTCACCTTGAAAACCAATTCTGGTGCTTGCTTGGTTAAATTCCTACCTTCATCTGAAAGAACACAGTGTTTCCTATAATAATAATACATCAATATTTACTGATGTGAAATATGGAGTACCTCAGGGCTCTGGTTTGGCCCTTTACTTTTCTCCACATATATATGTCACCTATTGTCCAAATTATACACAGTTATGGAACAAATTCCCGCTGCTACGCAGATGATACACAGCTGTATGTGCATGTAAAGTCAGACAATCATTCTCAAATTATATATCTCAAGGCCTGCTTGTCAACAGTGAAAAACTGTTTGTCATGTAAATTTCTGCTGCTAAATTCTGGGCATTGGCCCCCACAAAAACCTAAGATAAAATGTCAGTTTGCACACACAGTTTCTCGCAATCAAATGGGCAGATGCTCTCAATAGGATGGATTTCGTGAAGCAACTTTTACTTTAGCTCTACCCTCAGGACAGATTTTATATCTTTAGGATCACAAGTCCTCCTAAAATATCTGTATTTCGCTGTTTGTGCCATGTGTTGAGTCATTTATTGTGTCTCCAAGCTCCTGTCCTCATATAACCAGCACTGGTTCAATAGATTATGAAACATGACATATGACACATGAATCAGTGTCTGCCATTGCAAATCTCCAGCTGCTCTATTCTTTACTCTCACTCTTGTTGTTAGAGAAAAGTTTTGAAATCCTTCAATAGCAGCAGTCAGTGAAATATGTAAAAAGTCCCTCCTGCACCTCTCACTGGCAGGGAGGAGTGTAGCAATAAATGTTTCCAACAGTTCTCTTAAGGCATTTAATCAGCCCTCTGATTTATAGTGATGTACCCCATCACTGCTGCAGCCAGTATTGATGTTCATTTTTATGTGAGCACTCAGCTATAAGTCAAAGAATTTGGGATGGAGGATTTCTGTCCCATCTCCAGGCAGAGAAAAAGCTTCAGCCACCCCCTACCCATTACTAAAACATACACACAAGGAGGTACACTCCTTACGCAACTGATTTGACTCCCTCGTGTTGATTCTGCGCTGTACTTCTGATGATCAATCAGAGACTAACAGGGCTGTATTTTCTGTGGCTTGAATATGAGCTACTCAGCAAATATGTGCTTGCCAACTTTGCCAACATTCTTTCTCTCCACACACACACACACACACACACACACACACAGTTGTGTTTCCATCACTGTAGAAGAATTACACGGACTTATATTCATTTCCTGGAGACATACCTTAACCCTATTCATACCACCTTGTTGCCTAACCCTAACCTTTACCCTAACCCAAGTCTTCACCCTATAATTTAATGATTCACATTATGGGGACGTGCATTCTGTCTCCAAAAGGAAAGTGAGTCCCCACAATGTGATTAATACACACCCTCCACACACACACACACACACACACACACAACACACACACGTGTCGACCACCATGTTGTCTTGGGAGCAGGAGCAGGAATTACTGTCATTGTTAACGTGCTCTCAGGACAAGAGGGTGCAAAGACTACTTTATATAATTCATCTGAATGCCTGCAAGAAGAGTTCATCATCGTGTACATGCGTGTGTGTGTGTGTGTGTGCGTGTGTGAGTGTGTGTGTGTGTATGTGTGTGTGTGTGGAAACCTCCTCAAAGGCTGTTTGCACTTGACAAACCATAGGAAAAGCATCTAAAAGCACTTGACTGTGCTTCCTGAGTCAGTACACCACATAAACAAAGCCACATAATGCTGCTCTCAGCTCGCTGTCATGGCGGCTGCTGGATTCAAAAATTAAAGAAGCGTCAGTTTGACTCGCAGCCAGATGGATCCTTGTGATAATAAAGAGCTTCCTGTTATATAATAACTGCACCCTTGCTAGCCAGAGCTGAGCAGGAGTGGACAGGTGGCTGATGTTGATCTACCACATCCCACCATGTACAAGTATCGTTCCCAGTCATCACCACGCTGCACACAGTCTGACATTTACAAACCTCCCTGCCCCTGCAAATTATACAGAGCTCACCACTATACCCCAGGTTGATGCCGAACCCCCCAGCATGCATCAAATTCAGTGCTGTGTCATTCAGGTTTTAACCTTCTGAAAAACAGGTTGGCAGTTGTGTATGTCTTGTTATAGCATTGCTTGCAGCTGAAAATGTTCCTGAACTCACTCAGAAATCGTGTTAGAGGAAGACATTAAAACTGCATGCTAATGGTTTATGCTCAGGACAACAAGAGGAGGGATAGAGAAGAAGTAATAAGAAGTAATAAATATATAATTGAGTTGATTTCGTTTCTAATCTCTCCTAGATACCACCAACACATGAATACTACACATACATACTGTTTCATTAAACTGTCATGTTTAACATTCTTCTGCCCAAGCCGACCTGCTCACCAGCTCCCCACGAGAGTCAAAGCTGCCACCCACTATCACTCTGACAGCGACCTCTGTCTCCATCAGATGAGGAAAAATCTGGCTCCATCACTAGCAAAGGGAGCAGGCAGATCACCACAGGTCTGCAACTTATTTGTGTTCAGCCTCTCAAGCTTGAAAAACAGTTAGCCGGCAAGCTACACTGAGCAAGCCAAGCTCAGAAAACAATCGCCCAGATAACAAATGATTGAAAGAAACACACCAACAGCGCATCACTACCACCAGTTTTCACATTTAATAAGAAAATAATAAACATGACATGGAGATGCAACATTGGTGCATTGACCTGCAGCAAAACCTTCTCAGTATTTTCTCTCCCATGTTCCAAAAATTCCAAAATGCAATGAAACTCCAGCCTTAGGGCAACTCTGGCAGGACACCTGAATTACAGAAGGCTGTAAATCCCAGTGCTATGATGGTAGGGGGCTAAGTGGTCCATGAGTGTCAGTCATCAACCCAAGTCAGTAAACAAGCACTGAATTACACTCACTTTACAAAGTAAGACAACAATGTAAAAGGTACAAGAGGTGACAAAACAGATGACACAAATACAGTAAAGTTACAGTGGTACAAATGTGTTAAAGGTAGGAAACAAAGATTAAAGCGATATTCTGCCCCTAGATGATAGTCCACTCAATACTGTATGTACTCTTCAGTTCACAAAACAATCCTGGAGTTTCAGTAGAAAACAGGGTTGCAGCTAATGGCAGTGAATGGCGATCACAGATAAAATGTAAAAAAAAAAAAGAAAAAAAGAACACAAAACAAACACAAAATGTCTCTGTCCTGCTCATGTGGTGTAATCCAAGTGTCCGTGAGCCGTGACATTAAAATTTAACCATAAAAGACACCATTTACGCGAGATTTCATCGATGTATCGTGAGACTATACTATATATCTTGCAATATTTTCACACATGCATCCATTAAGAGATATACGAAGTCTCGTGATACATCGACATCGATTACATATTTACTTCGACAGACTCTAGCTCAATGCCTTCTGTTAACAACTCCAATGAACTTCAGCTTTACAGTGTATACTAGACTTGACTAGACTCTACTAGACAACACTAGACTGTACTAGACATTTCTGGCTTTTCTAAATAAAGAACATACACAAGAAACACAAATAAATAGATTTGTTAAGCCACAAAACGTATAGAATATCTTCAAGTACATTAGCTCACTCGAAATTTTACAGTGTATTCATGAACAAATCATCAAATCAAATGTAATATTTGTATACACATTTTTACATGAGCTGCAAAATCAATTTTCTTGCAAAATGATAAACTCACTCCCACTCCAGGGTGCAGCCTGCACACAAAGACACAGACACCTGGAACTCAACACAGCTTTATATCTCCTCTCTGGGTAAGGCAAAAGCATACAAAATACATACAGTTTATGTATTTTATTTTATTGACTTCAGTAAAGCTTATTTTATTTGAAAAACTCCAGCTGTCTGTGTCACTCTCACTTCATCTGAATGGAGCACTAACTGTGCTAAACCACAGTGTTTTATACCATCTACAGTGATTCAATTAGTTGATGGGCT
The DNA here is from genome assembly GCA_027495735.1 of Lutjanus campechanus. NCBI lineage: Eukaryota > Metazoa > Chordata > Actinopteri > Lutjaniformes > Lutjanidae > Lutjanus > Lutjanus campechanus. The sequence goes on along the minus strand of JAJHUR010131687.1, from coordinate 8,163 downwards.
TTACCTCCACTTCAGGCTGATTGAAAGACTGTATTCTACTATAAAAACAGTGCCTATATAGTGCAGCATTGACGAGAAAATATCAACCAAATGTGCATCATCTGCAATTTCCATTTTCCTAAATAGAGAGAAACTGATACACAGTTTGGCTATAACTTCACACATTAAAGTCTTTGAACATATGTTCATCCCAAACTTACTACTTATAGAGAATTTTCATAATTCAGAGTTTTGAGAATCATAGGATTTTCATCTGTTGTGAAGGATTATCCCCTCAGCCATTCACTGAAGCCAGGTGCTGCTCACTTACTGCATGGCAAATCACCTTAGACACTATCTGACTCACCGATCACCCAACCACCGTGATGTAAGCCCCCACAATCCCTCATGTCCCAAATTCATTGTTACAGCTCTCTTCCTCTGCCTCGCCACCTTCTCTAATCTCCCCGATTTTTGTCTGCAGGGCTGCTGAGGACTCCTGAGGCCACGCTCCGGGCTTGTAGCTCAAATATAGCATAGCAGCAAACTCTCAAGGCCTCTGCTTTCTCCTCTCTACCAAACAAATAAACCCATTCTTCATTCAGACGTTGAGCTTCCTGGTCAAACTAATTATGCAAAAACGCTTCAGTCTGAGTTCAGATCATTTAGGTTTTGAGGATGTAAATATGAACTTTACTGCAGGATCAGTCAATCAGAACATTTTTGATTAATGTTTGCGCATTTCCACTGCCAGTCTATGAAAGAAGTGCTTCAGCCACATTCATGTCACATTAGATTTATTGCAAATATGAACCGTGAACTGGAAAAGCAGTTCACATCAACCAGTCTAGGATAATTAAACATACAGCAATATTTGCAAAAGCTGAGGAAAATCATTAGTAAGATTTTGAATTAGTTGATGAAAAAAATATTTTAGGATTATACTGTGGGCTGTTAAATATATGATGCAGGAAGTGTTGTGTTGAGTGTGAGTCACCCACACAGGCTAAAACCTGCAACTCTTTGACTTCAAGGCCGCTTCTCTGACCTATTTATTTATTTATTTATTTATTTATTTATTTATTTATTTATTTATTTATTTATTTATTTATTTATTTATTTATTTAGTTAGTTAGTTAGTTAATTTAAAATTAATATTGAATGTTCAGCGAATGTTTGGGTCTGTTTATGTGTCATTGACAACATCAATAATCTTTTTGAAGGAGTAGATGTTTATAATGGTTAAATTGAGCAATATATTCATAGAATATCACAGGCAGTGACTGAACTCTGAGTGACTGAGTGTGAATTTTCAGAGCAGTGTGCTTTTGTTTTCATCATAAGGGCTTCGCTTTACATTGACAGACAGTTGACAGTTATAAACAGCTGATCAACTTACAGTGTAGGACTCGTCACTTGTTAGCAGCAAAATATGATGTTGTACTTGTTTTGCACTCATGTGGGATCAATGTCCCTGCAACATGCAAGCAACCTGCCTACCTCTTTGAGTCTGCAGAGGAGGGGTTGAGGTAAAACAACTCATTTTAACTATAGGTTGTATTTTGCTATGAAATAGGGATTCAGCTTATTTAATATACCGTATATGGCTCCAACACGGTGTTTGGACTGCAGTACTCATCTTTTTAATTTGCAGTGCTCCAGCCAACAGTGTTTCTCAGTTATGATAACACCGACTGTACTCGAAGCACACAGCACATTCTGTCATTCCGTTTTATCAAAAGCATTTAAATAAGTCACAACATTCATCTGCGGTGGCTGAACTTACAGGAAGGTGCTCACAAGATGCACTTAAATGCAGCGAGGGCACTTGTGGGAGCCTCCAGTGAAGCCATGATGGGCAGTAAAGTCACTCCCGCTGCCGTGCAGTTTGGGATGAAAGCTGACAGTGCGTAGGAGGCTCACACATCCATCCTCACTGCCACTGGAGGGGAAAACAACACAACACAAAAAAAACCTGCTTTTGGCTTCTCTCTCCCTCTCTCTGATCCTCATCTGCATTCTTCATCTCGCTGCTCATTTCAAAGGTGCTTCTCCTGGCACGAAATACACAAGATGTCATTGCCTGAGCAAAACAAGATTCAGTTCACAGAGAATGAAAGAAATAAATGTATCCTACAGGATAAATAGACACTTTTCAACAGGGATTTTTGGTGTTTTTCTGTCTGATTACTCAGCACTCATTTATGTCGCTTTAGGTTGCAACTTGAATGATAAATCTGCATTTCAGCTATATTTTACCTCACCTACTACAATTTACTTACTTTCTGTGGAAATTTTGTCAATTCAGTTCATTCTTTAGTAATCCTCATCTTATGCATCCTATAGGATATGATAGTTTTACTTGTATTTTAGTTCAACTTAGATCCACTTATAAACCCTCACTGAGAGTTAATTCATTCTCACTGGAGAAACCCACAAGTTTCACTTTGAAAGCATCCAAGTAAAAAAAACCACCAGAGCCACTCCCCCAAAACACATGAAGGCACACCGCCTGACTACTGCTGGAGGACGAGAAATCTTGGCTGCTCTTTCTCTGCCATTCTTGTGCGACTAGCTCGCTTCAGCATTATATTGGTGTCTTCAGTTTCCCTCAGAAGTCGAAACAGGGAAGATTGTCACACCCAAGTTGACAGTGTTCCAGTACAACAAGGCAATGTTCACACTGCAAGCCTTAGTGCTCAATATTTATTTAGACGATGTTATGATTTAGAGATCAGAAGGATTGTAAACACAAAAATTAAAATTCAAAGCCATTATCTATTCATCCACATGCCACCTGAAGGTCAGGTGTAGTTTTTTAGTCCATAAAACACTGCTGGAGTCCTAAAGCCCTGACATGCCAAGTTGACTTGAAAGATGTCATTTACACCATGTCTTTAGCCTAAGTCTTCAGTGTAGATCCTTAGCTTGGAGACACGTCCACATGCGTGTGCACACCGTCTGAACTGGGTGTGTGTGGTGGGATGGTTTGTGCACACAAGTGAACAGCATGTCGGGGCTTTAGGAGACTTGGATTACACCAGACCAGCAGAAAGGAGGCAGTGTTTTGTGGACTAAAAAACTAAACCCAACCCTCTGTCAGCATGTAAATATTGACTGAATTGACATTTTTGGGTGAACTATCCCTTTAATTATAACACAAAAAAAAATCATGAAGGATTTCCAAACAGGACTTTTTCATTCATGGAGGCTGACTTGTTAAAACTGTTGAGAGTTTCAAATATTTCTACCTGACGTTGGCTGATGGGAATGTCATTAGTTTTGGACAAATTAAAACCTGACGATGTTGCTGTATAATCAGTCAGCTAAAGAGTGAGCGAAAGATCATTTTCCACTCTCATGAACAATGAAGTTCTGTTCAATCTACTGCTCTTATGATTCCCCTGAGAATTGTGGGATTTTGTTTGGATATACAGTTCATTACTTTGAGCCAATTACAGATGTGTGTTTTTCAAACCACGATGATGAACTGGTTTGTAGAGCTGTGCGGCACTGCTTCTTCTTACCAACCCAGTGAATGGAAAAAGCCCTGTTCAGCTTTGCAGACATGTGGGACGCAACATGTAATTTTACAAGGCTCATTCCACAGGGATTTATTCTGGGTTTTGTAGGTACCAGTTCTTCTGCATCCCTGATGTAACTGCCAAAGTTTAGTCTTTGTTACTTCGTGCAGCTCTTGCTGAGACACCATTTTCTGCTGCATCATATTTTTCCCGCGGTGTGTAGCTGACAAGTGAAGGGTTTCTACTTTATATCTACGAGCAAGTGAAAAATGTTTTACTTACATTCAGTATTTCACTGTAGGCAGTGCAGTTCACTAAATCTCAAGCTGTGACACAGTCTCTGTATTTAATATCATTTGCCACCAAACCCTCTAAATCCACTTACATAAATAGACTCCATTTGCGGAGCAAAGCGAAGCAGCAGCTTATGACTGACAAGATGTTTATCTATCTCTGACATACGTTAGTTCAAAAACAGCTATTTTGCATACAGAAAATTATATATTCTCTCTGTGAGGGAGTGGTGCATCTGCTGAAGTGTCTGTCTTCAGATATAATACATCACTTAGATGAGTCAGCATTACTAACTGCTCTGCTCTGTCAGATTTCATTAAAACAATCAAAATCTTACAGGGGGTGAATTCACAGTCGCACTTTATTTTACAGTACACTGATAAGACATAACAAGCCGTACGTTGTTTCATATTAGACAAAAACTAGAAATAATATGTTCTTTATTAGACA
>JAJHUR010131673.1:0-66729 GCA_027495735.1 Lutjanus campechanus | reverse complement strand
TTTCTTTTCCGTCTGTCTTTATGATCTGAGTCTGCACAAGGTCTTTTTTTATTTTGAAAATTAACCAGATTCTCCCTGCATTTTCTGTATCTGACTTCCTGCCCATTTGATCTGCTCTGTGCTAATTGATGTGGCATCCGTCAAAAACAGACTTTGCGCCTATTTGAAGCAGAGCGGAGCGGAGAGCCGCCTCTGGGACGAGCTGAGCCACAGCTTGTGGAATCACAAGCATCGTATAAAATGGCTGTGATCAATTTCGACTGACGTGGCGCAGCTGTAACGAGACGCAGCCATGCCTGGTGGAATTTAGCCAGTAGGCACCAAAACTGCTTGGTTAGGTTAGGTTATGTTACATACTTCACATGACACACAAAACTCATCCATCCACCCCAACTCCTCCATACTTTCTTGCTCTTTAGACTTCCTGACCAAGATCCATTTACGCTTAAGTGACTTCAAAGTGACAATAACGTTAAAGGGTACTTCGTGCATCTGTATGAGACATCGAGTGGCGTGACAAAGCGTCAGAATTTGACGACCTGGGAATGAGAATGGGCTGGGAGAGAACAAGAGGCCGAATGCATTAGCCACCATGAAATCTGAAACCCACTGGCTGTTGTCTGGTGATGATTTTCATTGTAGCTTTTTATTAGATTTTTAAAATGTATCTTCATTCATATGATTTTTATTGAGATTAGCTGAAATGTCGTCTGAAAAACCTCACATCTCAAGTTGCAAATAAAATAAATAATAAAATCTTTGTCAGAGATTGCATCCGAGATGGGATCTCGTTATAACAAGTGCACAAGATGAGATAAATAAAGTTACCCCTATCAAAACATTACATGTTGGCAGAGGTTGGAGGTGAAATTAAATAACCTCGCATTTTTTTCAAGCCTGTGTTTTTACTCTTAATTAAAGCTATGATATGTAACATTAACACATGCACATTAAAATGTCTAAAAATGCAAAAGTTATATATTTTGTTGAGCTGTGTAATTACATGGTCCCAAATGTTTCCAACAATGTTCAAACACAGAGAAATCCAGAATTTATTTAAGGTTGTGGTACATTTCCCGCTAGCCATTACTAGCTAGTTACTGGTTGCTATAATTTCCAAGAAAACAGGATACGTCGGATACATCAGACAGTGAGGAATGAGGTCAGCAAATGGGCCTAAAAGTAACATGGATAAAACTTTAATATTACCTCAAACATTAAATGGTTTCTGCAGTCATGTCAGGTAGATTTTTATCTGCAGTGGTGGTTAATGGATACATCCTTTTTTATATTTTTGCCCATGAACTGCAAAATATGGTCCATTTCTGCTGTTCATTTTTCAAAGTACAGAGAGGCACATCATTCACTCTGTAGAAAAATACATATAGCTTCTTTTATTTACTAGTTATAGACAGAGTCTTACTTTTGATACAGAGCAAACACTGTGCTTCCATTTCGCCTTCTGATGGTCTGTTTTTGTTGGCAGCATCAAGTCTTTGGCTGTTTGAGCACAGACTTTTTAGATAATTTTCCAAAGTGTACTGATCTATTTCTCCAGGTAGCCCCTTTTGACACCTTAGCATTACTCAGCGTTACCATATGATTTGGTCACATAGCATTTGTATGTCAACCTGAAGGGAAATAAAAAGCAAAAGTTTATTTATTTATTCATTTATTTTTTACCTTTTTTTTTCCTGCAGTGGGGATTTCATCTTGAAAGGTATGTCCATGCAGTCCAGATCAAATGAGAAAATGTGTACCTGGATTGAGCCATATGTTTAAATCCATTAGTTTGCTGCATTCAAACATTTTCCCCTAACTTTACTAAAAGCATGGCTCTACTTTTTGTTTTTTCCCGTAGGCTACAAGCTGTACAATTTGTCCACTGCCTTAGTCTGTTGGCCTCTAGCTGTCTGTGGCACACATCACAAGCTTTAGATGATGCAACCTGTGACTTGAAAATATAGACTTTACCCCCCAAGGTTCACATAAGTAAGACTATGCAGCTGAATCATGGGTTAATGTAGAGTCTCTGGTTTCACTTCATTTTAGTAAAGACTGTAAATGAACCTGCACTAGCTTGAAAACAATATGAACTGAAAATTCCCCTTGACTTTTTATAAAAGTTACATCATGGTCATGTGGTGATTCAGTTCTTTTTTTTTCTTTCTTTTTTTTTCAACACTTCTGCTCAACAATGTGTGGTGTCTGTGAAGATCAGTCATCCAGGTCATGGTAACTCTGTGTGTCAGAAATTTGTTCTACCAATTTGTTTTCCCTATTATGTTCTGATGAGAAATGGCCACCAGGATAATGTTCACAGACGATGTTTTCTTGATTGAATGATGGATGGAGGGTGAGCCTACAAAGCTCAGGACCTTGACTGCGGAGAACAGGTTCACATCCTGTCGGTGGTTACATTTAGATAACAGCAGAATTTCGGCAGGGTTTAAAGAAAGATTGAGGTTAAACACAGCGTGTCTTTTGCTTTAGCAGACTTATTCAGTTTTAAAAGCAAGACCGTGCTCTTTCCCTAACCTGAGCCAAGTGCTGTGAATGCCTAAATATTCCTCTATAAAAGCTCAATAATAGTTAGTTAATTTGCCACAAGCAATATTGTATTGCAAAATTGTTATTGAACATTTTACTGATACATTCAGTATTAACATCTTGTGTTCTGCGGACATTATTTTTTATGTCAACACATAGAGAGCTGATGTCATGCCCGTTTCAGTGGACCACAATGGGACAAGACTCCAGAAAAATTGAATGGTAGTTAATGGCTAGAGTCAAATTATTTTTTAATCCTGTTTGAACTGTGCCATGAATCACTCATGTGAAGCTTGTCAATTTAAAAGATAATTTTACAAGTCAGGACAGTCACAGCCGGTCAGAAAACTGCTGAAGAAGTATCAGTCTCTGAAGATGCGTAATTAGAAAGACGACACACCCAGTGGTCACGTACGTGACGTCATGACTTTCTGTCTCCAAAAGCTAATGTTAGCTGGTGAAGCTATGGTGGCTGGTCTCGGCTGATAAAAGGCCCAGGAGTCGCTTCAGGTAAAATAAAGTTACAAGGGACAGCGGGATTGGTGTTGATGACATATTTTGTGCAAGAGGAGATGTAGTTAACTAAGCAGTTTCACATAAAACCGAAATAAACTATGACAAACCTACGATGAACTGAGACTTACTTGAATTGTAAAATTAGGTTTTAAATTGACAAACAACATATGAGTATTTTGTTGCACAGTTCAGACAAAATAAAAAAAATAATTTGTCTCTGAAATTAGGTCCCATGGGTCAGACTGGAAGAGGCGTGACTTCGTCTCTCTATTAGCACAGGGATCTGTCAACCTTTGCATCATGTTCAGAGGCTCTGGATATGTGATTTGTCTGCAATTTTTTTTTTATAGGCTGTGATGTCCCAGAACTTTGCAGGTAGAAGTCTCATAAAATACCTGCATCAGTAGTACCAGGCAGTGTGTAAATGGAGGATTACTTTATATTACTGTTTACCGCCATGAAACTAGAAACAGACTTATTTTGGTGAAAATGACCTTTTGTTTCATTCTAATGTGAACACAGAATAATAAATAGGATGAGTAGATGATTACTTTTTGTTTTTTGCCATTAGGGGATGTGCTTTTATAAACTGGGATGTTGGTCTACTTGTCAGGTGTTTTCATTTTCAAGAATTTGTGTATTTTTGTGAGTATTACCACTAAATTTCAGGAGCAGAGTAGAGCAGAGTAGAGCAGCTTTGAGCAGGCGCAGCCCAATTTTGAGAATCACTTCATTATGTTACATTACATTATATTAAGTCACATTACATAAATAAACAAACAAGTTAGCCGATCCTATCATGCTGACCTTTATTTCACTAAAATTCAACTTGCATCCTTTTTCCCACAGTTATGGTTGACGTATAATAATAATTGTGGGGTAGGGGAGTGTGAACTATTTTCTTCTTCTGAAGGGGGGCATGCCACAAAAAGTTTGGCTAAGTTACAAGTAGTAATGTTACAAGTAGTTGTGTGACAAGTAGTTACATTACAAGTAGTTACGTTGTAAGTCATTACATCACAAGTGGTTACGTTATGCTTCGTTACATTAGTTACGTTACGTTACGTTACGTTACAATTTACATTATGTTAGTCATGTTATCTTACGTTGCGTTAGTTACATTAGGTTACGTCATGTCGCGTTGCATCATATTACATTTCTGCCATGAATCTAGAGGCATTAGACTTGTTCTGGCATAAATGACTTTTTGCTTCATTCTTCTGAAATGTGGACACAAATAGACTTGTTGAAATAATAAACAGGATAATTTTATTTTTAAAGTTATTGTTTGACTGTGACTAAAACTTTCATTGCCCCAGTCCCTGACTTAAAACAAAGTTGGTCTGTTTGCTAACCATTAGGTAGCTGAAAAACTTATACAAATCAAGTCACATACAGTAATATTGTTTCTGATGAATGAATGGAACCATCAATGTCGAAGTTCATCTCACAAAATATTATGAGACTTAACATTTGAATCAGGGTTGTAGAGAAGGTAGAGGAAGTGTTAACAGTGAGGGAATGGCTGCATCTCATCTGAAGGCCTTCACAAAAATCATAATACAAGGTCAACTATATGAGTGTGCGAGTGTGTGTGTGTGTGTGTGTGAGCTGTGTCTTCAAGAGACGATATCATGTCATGTGAGAGTGAGGGAGCGTGTATCTGGTCTTCACACTGCAGTAGATCCTCAAGTGAAGAAGGAATCTCATTTCCTCTCGGCCAAAAGGCTCGGGGTGAATTGATGCGCGGAGCTAGCGGCCCGTGTAAAATTGACCATGAAAGTCGCTCAATTCAGATCAAAGTCAATACAGCCCCTCTTGCCTGTTCAATAGCTTCAGTGCATTAGAGGTTGCAAGGAGGCTTAGAAGGCTTTCTCCCCTTTCCCCTCTCCCAACACCATCCAGAGACCGGTGACACTGAGAGGAGGGCCCTCGTCTTTCTATGAAAAAAAAGAGACTAATGGACGGTAAATTAAAAAAAAAGGTAATTTAAAAAGTAATGTTCACTTCTGTAAATATAAATGTACAGTACAGTACATACAGTATTTATAGTGCATGAACACTCATTCAGACTCATCCATTAGTGAAATCAACTAACTCAGACTCTTCATGCTGAGTCTCTTAGAAACAGTGTTGGATCAAAAGAGCAACATGTGGTCTACCTTGCTTATCAAACAGAGAAGCATTCAGAGGGGATTTATTGGCAACACTATGAATGTCCTTTAGTCCTTCATGGGTGGTTTGTTTGTTGTCAAAAGAAAATGCCAGTATTTGTCTTGATCTTTTTTCCGGCTAACCTAGATTGTTGTTCGACACACATTGTGTTTTTAGCTGCCATTCAAAGCTAACAACACCGTCCTTTTACACATTGTACGCCGTTCTGTGTTGAAGTGTTGGAATCACTGAACTGAACAAAAGCGACATGTTTACTTTGAGCTGACTGATATTTGTGTTGATCTGCCAACATTTTCTGTCACCTGAACATCAGAGAGCTTTTCTTGAATTCATTTTTTTAAACATGTGATATGAAATAGATTATCAGTGAGGGGTTTTTTTTGTAAATTTTATCAAACTGTGTCAGCACACTGAATTTCCCTTCATTCCCCAGTATTGTCACGAGCAGCTTAAATGACATCATTTACAAGGAGATTCGCTGAGAGTGAATGGAAGAAGAACCAAAACAGGAAAACAGATGTCCCTTAGTTAGATACAGTGTGTTTTACTGCGATAAAACTCATAAATATTTACATGTGGCAAAGTGTTGTATAAAAAGAAAAATTGCAGAAGACTCCTAGAGTCATCTTCGGTTTTTATGTTTAGACAGATGCAGGCCTAGAATTTCATCACTTTAGAGCGGTTCACGCCAGGTTTGAAACCTAACCCGTGACTGGTTATGTGTGCAGCGTTTCACTCAGCAAAACACACAGGTGTCTGAAAACCATATTAAACAGGAAAGAGACACAGGAGGAAACAGCTAAAGCAGCTGCAAGAGAGGAAATCAAAGCCACTACAGCTGCAGGGTGTATCATTTTCTTAAAGGGCATAAAGGCCAAACTGAGGGGGCACGGCGGCCATGACCGTTGCAGCCACCGTGAAATTCCTGCCCAGCTCTGATGTTTTCTCAGTTTTATATTTTGGACCTGAAGAAACATTATTTTGTTTCTTTTTCTGGTATGGTAATGGTATGGATAATGTTACTGGCAATAATATTAAAATTATATGGAAGATGTTGTGATGACTGTAATGATGGTAAGAATAACAGTAATAGTTGTTGCTGTTGTTGTTATTATTTTGTGTGTTAATTTGGTATATAGTATAATTATATCACATTATGTAATTTGATTTAGGAGGTGGTTTATAGTAATAATATATATAATATATAATATTGTATTACATTAAAGGAAATTGCAATGATGAGGACTTTTCCATAACATCACACACTTTTGATTAACAGCACCATCTGTGCTGTGTGTTTTCTTTTACAATGTTTTTTATGTTGTATGTATCATCCCAGGAAGAGTAGTGTTTGCTGCCGCTAATCGGGATCTTAATAAACTAAACTCTTATTTTTGCAGTTGTGATTTGTAATGGTTTCAGAAGACGATGACAAACAATGTCGTCCTGCTGATAGCGGTGGGAGGGTGTGGACACTGACATATTTTGACATTTAAGTTGGAAGCATGTCAGCACTGAAAACTAGAAGAAGACGGGACATGAAACACTGGCAACACAACATTATAACTGCATTATATGAAGCTCACACTATCGCAGCTCTGGAATAGGGACCAGGCTTATAAGATAATGGTAAAAAAAAATAGTTGCATGAATGTTGGAAGGACATGTCCAATCCAGTAAGATCAATGTGCCGGAACTCCTGCTGAGCTTGAAACTAAAATAAGTCTTCTGTTTCTTCTTCTGACTGTGTGTGCCACCTATACAGTCCTAAGAGTATTTTTCTCGAATGCATTCTGTTGTGATTTTCAGTCTGTTTTTTTTAATAGACCGAATGAAATCTTGGTAGTAGAGATTTAGAGATTGTGATCACCTGGATTTCCTTGTGAACAAAAAAAAACACTTTTTAATGCTTTTAAAATGCAACCCAAGCAGGTCATGAATGGCAACTGACACATTAACTCCCTGCGGTAAAATAAAACAAACACTTGATGTGAAAATCAAAATGAATAATTTAAATGTGAGAAATATTTATTTGCACACATACAAAGAAACTGTGCTTTTAATTAAAAGTTATGAGGAGCTCGTGGAGCCTTTTTAGTCAGCCGGATTTAAAAAAAAATAAAAAATAAAAAAAAAGTTTTATTGTAGCTGACTAAAAATCACAAAATATCCCTCAGGGTAATAGAAACACTTAAGAAAATGACATGAAAGCTGTTAAAATTCATGAATGTCTCAAACGGCGGGTGAGACTACAGAAGTGTCACTGTGAGAACAGAGCTGGCATGTTGAGCTCAGTATACAGCTCTGTGCCAAATGTGAAGTTGTCATAATACGGTATATTTGAAGGCACACAATGGTCCTCTAAGACTCGACTTCTTTCTGCTCTCTTTATTGAACTGGAATGTCTCCAGGTTCCTGCAGCCAACTGCATTTGTCCTCCTTCAACATAAGATGAGCCGAGACTTCTCCCAACTCTTCCTGAGCAGCAGTATAAAGTACGTCCTCTTAATTGCCTGAAACGTTTTTTGTTTTGTTTTTTTGTTTTAGGGAAACGATCTAAATATCAGGGAATATTTAATTAACTCGAATGTGTAAAATATCATTTACTCCAGTGTGCTAAAATATGCCTGACTTCAGTAGACCTTGGAGAACTTTTCCACAAAAGCACGCCTCACTGGTTTCCATACTTATTTTCCGTGCATCGAACAAACTTAATTTCAGCATCACTGACTCAATCAGCATTTCGTTTGTTTCCACTGTCCAGAACATTAAACAGGAGGCCAGATTGATTAATGGCATTTCATTTTTCCCAGCATGCAGCGTGAGAAACCCTAGAGTGTTCTGATATATGTCCTCTAATTAGAGCGAGCCGGCTAATGAGCCTCGTTTGGGCTCGGAAAAACTAATAAAGGAAAACTAACGCAGAGGTGATGCCCTGTGGCAATTAGATAAGTTACCAGACAAGCAGTATTTTTCCGAGCGCTTCTGGGGGCGCTTCAACGTCAGGAAAACATTGTTAAATGTCTTCATTACCTGAGATGAATTTGTCCGGTACAGTCCTCAATTGATCAAGATTGATCGGTCTGAAGACGCTCGTGCCAGCTGACGAAAGCCAGCCAGCGTGTCTGACTCATTAAGAGCAGCCTTGTTTAGAAGTAAAACTAACTGATTAAATGTTCAGATTTTGAACCTAAATACATGTAAAATTTCTGTGGTGGAAATCTAAACGTTAGAGTAACAAAAAATAAACTCCCCTAACCCCTGTCATTTGTCACATATATTATTATTATAGATCCTTTTCATGGCAGCCATATTGTAGGATAAGCACAGATGTAACTAGTGATACTATATAAGGTCTTTTTCCAGTCTAACAGAGCTTTTCCAGTGAGTCAACATGCACAACAGCAACACGCTGCCTCTGTTTACTGCCTCACTAACCTCATTTTTGGCTAAAACTTATGATTTCATACCCTAATTGTCACAAAATGTGGAAAGAATAGGATAAAATGATGAGGTGATGAGGTGATGATTTGTATCCCATAGGTCAAAGGTCAACTTCAAATATGACATTATAATGTTCAGCTCTCTGTCAGTCCTCTGTTCCATACTAAATTCCTTCATAGTCTTCACTACATACATTAAATAAGTCTGGACATAGTGTATATAAATGTAAACTGGAACTTGACTGGTCGGTGCAGGTGCAGGCGTACAACTGTGAGGTAGTAATTCTATTTTTTGACGGCTCTGTTACGACCATGGACAGCTGACTTTTCACTCTTCTTAACTGGCCAAAGCCAGGGCGGAAAATACTGGATTTTCATCAGCATTGACTTAAAATAACTCCTCTTCAGCTAAAGGCAAATATCAAAAATGAAAAGAAACTAAACTTCAAACCAGAGAGATTCAGTCAGAAGCAACAGCAGTACAAGAGGTCAGTGTTCTCCCCAAGTCCAGGGTTCCATTCAAACAGACTAAACGCACTCTTAGAGATTTTGTTGATTTCTTTCGTATATCACCTTTTTTTTGTATTTTTGGTTGTTTTCTTTTGGTTCATTGTTGAAGTCTTTAAACTCAGTCAGTGCATGGAGCGTGCATGGCCAAGCAAGCCGGAGAAAAATTATGAAGTGTGGACGGATGAGAGAACGAGAGAAAAGGTTTTAATGCACTTCGCATTAAAAGGAGCAAAGCCCTGAAGAAAAGTGCTCCTAAATGCTGAAAAATTATATGTTCACACATACAATTATGGACATGGCTAATGTTGGAAAAAATACACACTAGCAGCTGGCCGCGCTCAGCACGTCATAATATCTACCCTTCCTGAGTTAATGGTTTGAATTAACTGATTAATGGCATCGACGCAGGAGACGCATACAAATGGAAATATTATTGAAAATAGAGACCTGTATCGTCTTTACTGTCAGGTGGAAGTATGTCCAGTTATTCTCAGCCAGCTTGGCTTCATGAGGATCAACACATCAGGTCCAGTCAGGGCTCTGAGGAAAATTTAGATGCAAAATAAACATTCGAAAAGTGCCTGTAGTGTTCATTATGGAGTTGCAATTGACTAGCTCTTGAAACTCCTGCTGTTTTGAACAATTGTGAATATTTTTGAAAAAGGTTTTGTGTAGTAACAAAAATTAAAAGGTATCTTCCTGGCATAATTAGTAAACAGAAAAAATATTTCAGCAAAATGACAATGACAGTGTATGTAGATCATTTGTGAATGTGTGATTGACCTGATGTGCCTGATCTGAATTATTATCCCAGTCAAGTCCTACAAAACAATCTATCTACCATTCTTGAGAACTTGGACTAATTATTTCCCAGAAAATGTTATTATTACCTATTTAAAAAGTGTTTTTATATATGAAATATATGTAATTTATGAAAAAAAAGTTGTTTTATTTCTAAATTTGCTCTGTGCCAGAAAACACCCCTGTCCCAGACAAGAATTCACAACTTCAAACAAAAACTGTGCTATTATAATCTTTGTTTTAAAATCAAGTTTTTATTAAAGTTTTGGCCCTTTAAAGTTGTCCCATATTTCCATCAACTATGTCAGATTTGTACAAAAACATTTTTATAAAAAGCATTAGCTACTGTACACCCTGGTTTAAAAAAGGCAGGAATACTGTTCAAGCTCAGGTAAACTTTCTACTTTTTGACAAATTCATTAAATAATATTGCATATTCTATTATTTATTTTATTGCGTATATTGTGTATTTTGATGAGCATTAAGAGAACTCTTAGCAACTTTGGAAAATAAAATGGCTACTCACTGGGCCTATACATTGTCTGCCTATACATCTCTGTAAAACATCAACTTTACTCAAATCTAGTTGCTGACATCTACATTTAATTAAAAAATCACTATGAGGTTGGTTCGCTACAAGGTTTAATAGCCAGCAGCTTGATCTCTTAAAATATATTTTTCCAGCATAACTGATGATATAACAGTAAGAAACAGAATGAAAAGCACAGGTGTACATATCTGTAAGAAAATGAATCATGGCTAAATTCCATTTAGCTGCTTCACTTTCAGGGTCCTGGTATTGTGCACGCTGACTCACTGTCACAGCTTACTGGGACACTAGAATAGAACAAAGCCAACTTTTAGTATACAAAGTCAAAATTTTGTGGAAAAAAAGCTCTATAACTCTATAGGTGGCCACTGTTTTTAGTTCATTTAAATCAACTTGCAGACCCCTGAAACCTGCTAGAGGTATTAAATCCATCCCATTGAATGACCAGCCTTTTCTCTCTATCAAAGTCATGCTGCCTTCACCATTTTGAGTCTCTCTCTGATAGTGAATTCAAGGTACTCCAACATCCAACGTCTGAGATGCAGCCACTAAGAGGCATCGCATTAATGAGCTTTTTTGTCTGTGAAAGCGGTAATGTGACTTTGGTCACTGTTTTGCATTTAAAAGTGTTTGGCAGCTGATTGTAAGATATTGCGGTGTCCTTGAACGCACCAACAGTAAGAGAGTGCTCTGCCACACTCAAGGTATCGAGAGTCTTGAGAGATCTTCTAAAATAGTCCTTTTATTTTAATTTGCCTCCTGATGCTTTCTGTTTTGTGTCCAAACCCTTTCCATCTGTTTTTATATGGAAGCATATCTAATGTTTTCAAATCTCAACAGCTGTTTTTTGTGCATGAACAGACTGTTCTTTTAGACCTTACTGTATGTCCGCTGTTCCTGAAAAGGCATATTGGTGACAACAAGGTAATTTTGTTTGGAAGTAAAATTTAGGAACTCTAATAAGGTATTTTTGGTTTCTGTAAAAATGCAGTTGCAACAGATATTAGTTTCACATTGTGTGGAAGAGTTATGATGCCATAACAGCTTGTTCTTGTACACTGTTCACATATGTATGCAGCAGTCAGCAGCTCATAAAGAAAACACTCAATTTAATAATAATCAAAGCAAGAATAATGGTGTTTAATTTAAAAAAAATCAGAGTGTGAGGCATATATAAAATACAGATTATATCATTGTATTACATTTTGACATGTCAAATGATTGCTGCAATAAATACTCACATGCTTCTTGTGCAGTAGATGGTAATAAATTTTTCGTCGTGTTCATGTTGGCCACTAAGTAATAAATAAGTAAGTTATGCCTTCAGAGCAACCACTGATCACTGAGACCTTTATTTGAATAAAGTGGACCTACAGTTCCTTGATTAAGGTCAGGTAGAGTTTAGGCGACTAAAACTATTTGGTTCAGTCAAAAAGACTCTTGTCTGGCTTAAAGAAACCAACACTGGCTGTTAGGAGACGGGAAAAGTAGCAGTCTCCCCTGTCAAAGTCTAATGCTTTGTAAAGCAAAACCCCTCTCCATAAAGGTTTTGTTTAAAAGTGTTTAAAACTGCAAACTTTGTGGCAAAATCAATTAATTCTAAAGGAATCGCGGTGAATTTGCAACGCTGACCAACAGCAAGCCGTCCTGACAACGTTGACCTTTGTGGGAACTGAGAACCACAGATAAGAATCCAAAATAGAGGAAGATGTCGTAGCCTATTAGCTGTGTTGAACCATCCACTTTTATTTAACTTCCCCTGCCGGAGAATAAAGTGCTGGTTTGCACGACAGTCACGAGAATAAACTGTGAACTTATGTGCACTTAGGAAGCTTGTGAGACTGAAGAGCTTTATTTCCTCTCTTCAGTAAAATATTAAGGGGAATTGATTTAATTCTATGAAATGATGTATCTTAGGAACTAAATGTCTGGGCATTTCATAGAAAATAGAAAGAAGCTAGGGGAGCTAACATGTGCTAGCATGTTCCCAGCTAGCCAGCGTCCTAGCAGTTAGCCTGCCAGCTTCATCTACTGGCCCTGCTATTACTCACTACGTCACTAAGCTTCTACGGCTCAATATGGTGCACACAGATTCATTTAGATTAAGATTTGGCTGACACTTTGTGGTTGGTTGGTCGATTGGTTGGTCGATAGGCTCTTTTCCAAACAAATTCTTATAACACAGACCTGATTTTATTTTCGAGTGACAGGCTTACGGAACATTTAACCAGCTCGTTAGCGCAGTCCGTGACCAGACTTCAAAATGGAGAGCTATATGTTTTGCCATGTTTTATGTTGTTTTACTGTTCATCTTGTATGTTAGCCTGTTGAACTTGGTGTTAGCATGTTGCACAGGTAATGTGGCTTTTCCCAGAGGCTGGGGCGATGTTGGACTACTGTTGCAATATTTAAGGACAGTCAAGAGAAGCTGTCTCGTTTGCGTTGCTGCTGTGTGTAAATTGACATGATAGACATGCCCTGAAGGTAACAATAGCTACATGTCAAAAAGAAAACAAAAAGTACAGGAATTTATATGTTCTGGCTGACTCCAGCCCTTTTAATTTCACTGTGCCATTTCTGGTGTGACCGAGCCATGAGAGGTTTTGTGGTGCCAAGTCAGTTGTGCTACTTCAGACAAAGGTCATTATTTGCACAGTTACAAGAGGTCCTTGTCAGGAAAATGTAAAGATAGGTCCTTTTAAGTGCTGGCCTAAATGACCAATGCTTTCATTTTTCCAGTAAAGTCTCCACCAATCTCAGACAGTGGATAAAGCTGCAGGAGGCTGGCGTGACACCAACTGTAAAACCTTGAAGGATTACCATCACAGCACAGACAGGTCTGATAGACTGTGTGACACCAACAGAAAAGTCCAGGATGTTTTTTGGAAGGCTGATGCTGAAGCATCCTGAACTGATTGCTGCAGGGCTCACTGTTGCTCAGCCGATGGCAGCGAGGGACAACATAATCCTCTCACTGTTGGATGACTCAGTACATACTTCTAAATGTGTTTGAGTCATAAAAAATAATGGATACAATGTACAGTCTTCTGTGGTGTTCAATTTCATTTGCTCCAGGGCACAATATGTTAGAGAATTGCTGACTTCTCCCAGCACCATTTTGTTTTGTTCACCCTCAGAGCAATCACAGTAGTTCCATAATTTCTCCACATCTGTTCTGTTGTGCTGCAAAACAATATGAACAAGCTTGGGAGGGGATCACTGGGGTGTGGAGTTTCAAAGGATATGAGAAGTTTTAGAAGTTCATTGTGACAAGGACAGGTAACGAAGGGGAGAGGATGTGCAGAGGTAAAATTAGTCATTCCTCCTTTTCCTAAACAGGAACTCCACTGATTTTCTGTCTGTCTGGCTGAAGACTCAATCCACTTTCTTCAGTCTGTCTACAAAAAACACGACTTAATGCTTTTATTTTTCATTAAGTGCATACGCCAAAGTAATTTTGCATGCAGGTTCAAGAGATACGTTGTGTTGCATTACGTTAAATATGCGCTTTAAATACGCAAGTGTACTTTCTTGCTTTTATGTCCTGCGACACTTTTTATTTGTGGATTTCAGTTTGTGGCTCTGCCTCTGCTCCATAGATTTTTAGACTTTTTAATTAAATACTGTGCACTGAGTCTGAAAGTGTTTTAAGAGTATAATGGTAAATCACAAGAGCACCCTTATAATATAGAAAAATGTTGTCATGCTGCTTTTTGAGTTATTGGAACTTGTTTGATCTCAGAAAGCTATTAAGGATTTGCTGCATTGATTGCTTTGCAGCCACTTGGGGGCAGAAAAACATTAAAACAAGCTGCTTGACATGCGGCAATAGCATTCGTTTAGTGTCATGTTTCTGACGCCTACAGAACTTACTGTATGTTTGGTCTCTATGAACACCTGGGAGAAATATTTCGGTCTTTATCTGCTAGATGTATAATCACTTTGACAACCAATAAGCCCTGTTCAGATCATAAAGTCCTGCCTCAGCAGCTTGGGGTTCACAAATGACGGCAGCAGGTCACTTGATTACGGAGAACCTCGTAAGTGACCCGTCGATTCTTGCATTTGGTCCCGTGTTCCAGGACAGATCAGTTTGAAGTTGTTTGAGCACAGGGTTATTACAGTAGTCTAGCCCTAGTAAGAAAATGAGACAAAAGCATAAATAATTGATTCAAGAACACTGTGAATTGGAAATATTACTAAGCTGGTGAGAAAATAAGAAAGCCTGTCCGTTTTGCTTGTGTTTTTCTTGACACAATAATCCCTCCGCTGTAATATAAGTAAATCCCTCCTGACCACATGTGATAACCTCAACTACATTTTAATATCATATGAATGTAAACGGACTGAGAGACTGTGTTGAAACATTGGATCAAATTTTATCCCTCAAGCACAGTTCTGGCTAAACTGATCTACATAGCAGCTGAATTTTTGTATTTACAGTATGACCGTATATATTGTAGCATAATAAAGTGTGTCTTCTTCTAGTTAGACACATCACTACAAGTGTACCTCATGTCAATGCCATAATGATATTTTATGGGGTTTGATGGATTAAGTATCTAATACTAATTATATGACTTATAATCTACCATGAAGATAGAATAACATTGATTTGAATGACTACTCAAATGAGCCAATTAATGCAATCACAAGACATTGGATATGGCTCTAAGCTGGCTTAAGAACACATTAATGAATTAAACAAATAACAATGGAGCATTGTACAGCAGATGAAATGAATAATAATAAGATGTAATGTATTCATGTTTAACTAATAAGGACTCTCGTCATAATTTAATAATGATGGTATTAGAGTGATTAAACCTCATTACCATTAAAAGTAATCACTTAGGGTCTGGTGAATTCCACTGTAATTAATTGTCCATGATGTAGCCACTTTTCCGGTGACAGTCACAGTGTAAACAGAGCAGAAGTTCACAGATGAACTGCAAGGAGCCCCGGTCACACAGGGTATGAACTAAAGGTTGAACAGTGAGCACTGCTTTTGTGTTACAGTCAGAGAAATGAAACAGATTATATATCTGTGGAAGGAACTTACACATACAAAACCCAGCATTGTGCTGTGGCTTTGTTTCGCTGTTGCCAGGCGACTACAGAATAGCTGACGATGTGCCGTCAGTCACACGGCCAGCTGCTGTTTATTGTGCTGGGTCGGTGCGATTTGGCTACACAAGAATTACATAAAACAGGAGAATGGTTGCAAAACAACTCGTATTTTGCTTCTAAACTGCTGTAGTCCCCCCCCAGAAGGGCCATCTCTGGATTAATACGACCGGTGAACAGAGGAAAGAAAAACAAAAACAATGAGCTGAATTTGTTTCAACTTGGGCTGCTCAAGGCACTCTTCCAAAAAATGCAAGGTGCCAAAAGCAGAGCAACGCAAGATGCAGCACAGCTAGGGGCAAACACAGTGTTTATGGGGCCTAAGGCAAATATTACCCTCTGTTGTCACTGTCCTTCACGCTACCTATCACACCTACTTTGATTACAGGTTTTCACCGAGCTCCGCTGTGTTGCAAAGGTTCTACAAGAGCAGAAATATATCCTTATAAGTGTGCTTTCACAACCGCCATGTTCGGTGTAAACTTTCTGACTTTCTAGTTTGATCTGAACCAAAGTTACAGATGCAAAACCTCCCATGGACCATTTTCCGGACCAAACAGCTGAACCTTGACCCGACTGAAAGAGGTGGTCTTGGTCCAGATTAACTTTGATTGCAGGTTTTCACCTAGCTCTACTGTGCTGCAAAGGTTTTCTAAGAAAAGAAATATAGTCTTAGGGTGTTTTCGCACCTACCTCATGTGATCCAGACTTTCAGACTTTCTAGTTTGATTAGAACCAAAATCACAGGTGACCAAATGGCCAAATCTTTGTCTGACCAAAAGAGGTGGCTTCGATTTGGATCAAACTGACTCATGGTTCAGTTCGTTTCTCGTGTGACAACAGTTTTTTTGAGCGGTTCAGACTTCCTGACTAATTTCAGGTTATCATCAGAACCAGAAAAAGGGAAACGGCGACAAAACAAAATGAGCCACGGTCACACATGGAAAGAGGAGAAAAAAAAAATTTTTTTCAGTTGACCCTTCCTCAGTCCCACCCCTCACAGTGAGCTGCAGAGAGATTAAATATCACTCGGCAGACGTTTGAAAAATTGAAATCCAGTGTCTCTTTCCAAAAGTCATGAATAATCCACAGACCTTGTTGTCAGCAGTTTCATGTAGGCACTACTTTATTTCTGCAGTAAGATCGAATGGAACTACTACTGCCACTGCTCACAACAAGGTCTGAAGATTATCTAGAGTAACTGGGTCATGATTTTTGGAATTTTTTTCCGTTTTTCCACAAGCTGAACGCCATTTAGTCCCATTATATTGCAGACAAGGCAGAAACTCTGCAACTCACACCAAAAAAAAATTTTAAAAAAAGAAAAATAGGCAGATAAAAATAGAAAAATGTGTATTTTTGATTTTGGGGTGAACTGCTCCTTTAAGAAGTGACTATATGTCATATACAAAACTTCTTGTATTGCTGTAGTTGTATAGTTCTTTAATGTGAACCCAAAACTAACCCAATCAAATGTATAAAGTGTAACAAAAATGTCAAGCTTGGTTCAGAGTTTCAGATGTAAAACCAGCCTCAGTGAAGACAACATGATAAAGGTATCTCCCACCAGTCTGTCACTGACTGCAGTTCTTGTTTATTTTGTTTACCTTCAGCACTCCTGACTTAAAATGCTGACTGGACTGGAGTAAGAGCACTCTGTTATCATCATCACTGGGGAAAGATGAGTTGCCATCATCATTATCATCATCATCAACCATGCTAATGTTGCTGCACAAACAAAATGTTTGGTTTCTGCAGCAGGTTACTCTTAGCAGCATCTGTAGCTCTAGGAAAAAAGATGTTACTTTTGAGAATTTACAGTCTGCTTCTTGAATCCCTCCACATTTGTGCCCTGTTGGTCTGTTAGTCGGTATGTTGTTTGGTCTGTCACTGAACACTCTGGTCCAAAGCAGCTGTATCAACATCTGGCCGGACTGATATGAAATGTGGTTTGAATATTTATTATCCTGGAAGATTGGTTGTTGTCTGCTTTTGATGACCCTTCCATTTGCTCAACATGTTCTCCACAAATGGATATCCAGACAAATTCTAGTCACATTTCTGTATTATTTGGAGAATAAAATAAAAGCAAAGGGTTTTGCTGATTCTATTGCCTTCTATCTGGTGCCAGAAATTGCCTTATTTGTCTACTGAGGACATTATTGCGCTTCAGTGGACAAACCTCACTGTCTTCGAGTCCAAAATGTCTACTTAAACACAAAAGATCTCTCTTTATCTAATCTGATTATGATTAAATTGAGAGTGCTCATGCTCCAAGGAAATAAAATATCTTTCTGATTTTAAAGCTTATATTCGTAAGATATACAGCGAGACGTAGACGTAGGTGACTAGTTTGTTAGTGTTTGTTAACACGTTCACCATGTTATTATGAAGTGATAATATGTCAGTGTTGTTCTTACAGCTTGTTCCTGTGGCAACCAACAAAAATCAATTCCAACACCATCCAGAGCAAATATTCTGTTCTTCGCTCCACAATATGGTATTGTAGGTTCTGAGAATATCAAAATTGTGAATATGTTATACGTTCTGTCCAATACTCTCATACTCTCACACAACAGAAAGGCATTTTTTTATGCTTCAAGTCTGTTTTTCCAACAACAGAGAAGAAAAGTCACATCCTTTCCAGTGGACCACCATGGGATCTAGCTTCAGAAAAAATATGAACAGTAGTCTGTAGTGAGTGAAAATTGTTTTTGATCCCATTCGAATTGAATTACACATGAGATGTCTGTCAAATTAAAACTGTAAAATAATTTTACAAGACAAGAAAGTGGCAGTTTGTTGTAAAACTGTTGAAGTATAAGACTGTTTAGATATGTAATTATTAATTAAAGACTACACACCCAGAAGTTGTGCATTTGAAGTCATGACTTTCTCCCTCCAAAAGCTCACATCAGCCGCTGAAGCTACGATGCCTTTGTGTTTTTGTACCAGGATTCAGTCGCACAAGAGCAGGTCTTACTTGTTCTTTCTTTACACGGCTGATAAAAGGACTGGGACTTGCTGGATAAAACACTTCAGGTAAGATAACGTTACAAGCGACAGCGAGATTGATGTTGATGAGTATGCTGTGCAAGAAATTTTGCTCACTGAACAGTTTCACATAAAACTAAACTATGACAAACAGAGACTTTCTTGACTTGTAAATTTTTAAAAGTTTTAAATTGGCAATTTGTAATGTGGTAATTCGTGGCACATTTCAAACAGAATCAAAAAATAATTTGTCGCTCATATTAGACTACCCTTCACAGTTTTTCCATAGGGACTCCCATGTAGAGGCATGACTTCACACACGTGTAAATGTGAGGTTGATGCCCAGTAAAAAGGCAATGAATACATGTTTTATTCACATTTTGTAACCTAGTGGTGGAGCAGAGGGTGCTCCAGAGCTCCAGAGACTCTGCCTTCACTTTCTTCAACAGCTGGGAAGCAACTTATGGAAACATCTTGAACTTCTTCTGCAGTGTTAATTTGTGGGCAAACTGTACATTTACTGCCACGAGACTAACTTCTAACTAACATCAGAACTAACACTAACTTCACTGATGAAAATTAGCCTGTATGGCTAAATCTGGCACATTTACGTGACTTAAGTGATCATGTTAATTAATGTGCACTGTCCCTTCTTAAATAAAATAAACATAAACATAAACTGCTAAACACTGATTTTTCCTTCTGCTCTAATCACCGACACTTGTCTGTTGTGAGCGCAGCCACCAGCACTCTCTTTTTTCCTTTCTGTCTTTGCTCATCCACACCCACAGCATGCACACACTGCTGCACTTATGCCACAACCATATGCATCATGCTGATGGAGAAACAGATCAGGAATATTCACACATAATTAAGGAAAACTGCAAATTGCACAGAAAGTGTGGCTGCTCATTTGGATGCTTTGAAATGCACATACAAGGCAGCTCCTATACAGACAGATGCTCCAGTGTGGTGAGAACAAGGTCATGACACGAGCGTGCTGATGTGACATTTGCGGTCTCGACAAGGTGTTAGTCTTGTTTTTTTCTCTGCTCTAGTTGTGTAATTGTTACAAGAAGCTCAGTCGACTACAACACTGTGTCCCTGAATTGACCCTTACAAATAGTCAACTGGTTGTCTGCATTAGATTTTTCCCTTTGTGAGCTCCAGGCAGTTTTCCTTAAGTTTGCCTGTGTGTCACTCACATACAATACCACGGCATCACTTCACTTGTTGCTAAAAATGTGTCTTCTATTATCAGTCCAAACTAAAAAACTGCAGCGTAATTGCTGTGAACTAAAAGGCTCCAGACTATTAGTGACCAAAAAGGCATTAAAGTGTTACCACACAGTGGTCTATGTGTAACACAGGCTGGGGACACTTTGACCTCAGTTCCTAAATTCAGCCACAATGCAGGATGCCACACACTTTTCACATCAAGCCATTAACGTGGTTATCAGAATGCTCAGAGGGCTGTGGAGGCGTATCTTTGCCGTAAAACAAACTTATCGCCCGCTAACTTGTAAAGAGACTGCTGCATTTGGGAGTTTATCTAGTAGGCAAGTAGGCAAGTGATTTATTCCACCACGTCAAAGTGAGCTCAAAATCACGATGATGAGTGAGGAGACCAGGCTGCTGAACTGATATTACTCCCCTGTAGGAGTTGTTTGCTCACTCAAATTGTCCTCCGTTTTACTCCGGTTTAAGCCCAGGTTGTCAGCAGAAAAGTGCTGGAATATATCTGCTTTAGATATTGCTGAATGAATAATTAAAACCCATAGCTTCACACGTCAAGAGAGGGTGATGTGTACATCGCTTTGAACAAGCTGCGGAGGAAATGAATAAATACATAAATTGTGTGCGAGTGTGTGTGTGTGTGTGTGTGTGTGCAAGCAAGGAAGCCACAGCATTGAAATTACACATGGGGATGAAAGCGAGAGGTAATTTTAACATAAAGCGTGAAGTGTCAGAAAAGCTTTTTAACTCTTCAGCGGTGCAGCCTGTTTAGGCAGAGCATTTGTGACGTGACAGATCCGGCCTATCTCAACACAGAGAGAACCACAAACAAACTCTTGAGTTCGGCTGTTTGCTTTGACAACTTCACAAATTGCACTTGATAGCATGTTAACACCCCTTATTCAGAGAAGCATTCAAGATTGTTCACTTCATAGCAGCTTGTGCACGTGATTGATTCAGGCAGTGTGCGAGTTCAGGAGTTCAGAGTGTGTGGGTTTTGAGGGCTTTTAATTAAAATGAGTCTTTTGTACCGACAACAAGCTTTAATTGAATATATCTTGGGCGCAGATCCTGGGGGGGAATGAAGAGGACAAATTCACCCTAACTTTTGAAAACTGCTGTGAACAGGGTCAGCAACAAAAGGTATTTTGGCCTAATACATAATCAATATCAGTTTAAATGTAAGGTATATTTAGAATATTTTCAGCGCTTTATTTTGCCTTAAGGCAGACTTTTCTGACAGGAAACTGCTCATTCAACCAGGCTCCATTGGCAAAATCAGTCATTTTACCTCACAGAACACGGGATCTGCTGGTTTACAGCTGCCTTGATAGGTTAGTTTGTTAGTGTTATTGTGTGACCTCTCTTAAACTTCTGACTTTTAAAAGAATAGTCACAGATTCACTGACGTCTCTGCCTCTCCAAACTCTCTACCATCGCTAATCGATTAGTACCTCATAAATCCTACTTCAGATAATCTGTGCTATACCTTTAAGAGAAGCTGATTCCACTTTTGAAATAATTCACACATAAATACAACACTTTTGGGAGGTTTTGTTTACATCCCACCCTATCTGTCTCGCTCAGCGGTATGAGCCACATATGTCACTTTTTCTGTTGTGGAGTGAAAACAAGGACTGTAAAAGTGCCAGGCCAGTAAATGTGTGGTGCGTGTCTGCGGTAAACACTTCATCACAGGTTAGTTAATAAAGTTACTGAGTAAATGACATGAGTGCCATTTGTGTCTGTAGATCTAAATGAATCAGGAAAGAGTCTTAGTGATGGTGTAACTAAAGTTTTTACTGTTGAAAAAAACCCTTCAATAAAGCACAAACAGTCTGGCCGCTCGAAAAATAGCTGGCAACATATTTTCATGTTAATCATTCACACAAATTGAACTGACCTACATTCTAATAATGAACTTTGTAAACAGAATAAAATAACATAGACAGTGCAGAAGTGGGAGAAGGAAGTGCTTCTCTTGTTTTGTGGTAAACGTGACTTAATAAGCACAAACTGTAAAATAGGGCCAGTGGTTCCGCTTCACCTGCATCCTCCCAGTCCAGGGCTCAATTTCATCACTGTCATGAGATCTGCACTCTTGCTATACATTCAGTGTCAGTGGTGTTGAGGACAGGCATGTGTGCTTCAGACTGATACTGCATTTATTCAGAGGCATGAGGCAGCAGATCCGCCAAAAAGAGCTGAACTTAATAACACTCCTGTTCACAATTGTGAACACTGACAGAGATCAAGGTAACCAGAGCTTCTATTTCATAGTTCCAACCAGAAAACAGCTTTGTATGTGTGTGTGCATGTGTGTGTGTGCGTGTGCATGTGTGTGTGTGCGCGTGTGTGTGCGTGTGTGTAATACACAGCCTGTCTGTGTGCGCTGATGCGTTTTGTTGCAGTCATTTAGCTCAACAGCAGATAGCTCTATGTTTGCTTCTTCATGGCAACTTTCCCTCACTAATTGGTCGCAGTTCAACTTTGTTGTAGAAGACAGTCTGTTCTCTCTGTCTACAGGTCAAAGTTTCCTGTGTAATAACAAACTCAAAGTGAAGTTGTTGTTTTTTTTCTATCTGAAAAGAAAGACAAATTGTACTGTGACAACTTTCCCTTTGAGTTCCCCGTACACTAAATCAAACATTAAAGTAACGTCTGGAGATAATTCAAAGAAGGGGCGGGAGTTGGGGGGAGGTTTTTATTCTATAAATGCATTAGTTTGATTTGAAACAGTGATCTCAGAGAAGGATATTTCAGGGGTAAATATCCACTGAGAAACTTAATATTATTTCATTTTCCTTGAGTGTATTTGCTATAGAATGATTAGCAGCCACAATGTCCTGATAGCAAAAGAAATTCATCTCCTCCATCAGGAGAAAATCACAAGACAAGACACCACTTTTTAAGTTTAATCACAGGTGATCTCTGGGATGTTAATTGTAGAAACAGCACAGGAGTGATCAACTACTGTACGTCCATCATATTTACTGTGATAAATAAAACACTGCAAGTTATGCTAATGAGGCTAATGGGATCAATTCACAATAAATGTAGACTGCATTACATATAATATTAATATAAACCATAAACCGTGACAAACAAGATTAAGAGTCTACAGACATGTGGGCACAGTGATGCTTTAAGCTAAATGTTAACATCACCATGCTAACAGTGACAACGCTAACATGCAGATGTTTAGCAGTTATGTTGTTTACCATGTTTAGTGCATTAGTTTGGCATGTTAGCATGCTAACACTTGCTAATTAGCATTCTAAACTTCTAAAAGTACAGCTGAGGCTGATGAGAATGTCATTTCCAGGTATTTGGTTATAAACCAAATTGCTGGATTAAATTGAAAATTTGACCTGTTGATGGGGGTTTAGCTGAAAAGTCAGGGGATCGACAAAGTGATTCCAATTCATCCAGATGGGCATGAATATATTTACCAAATTTTATTGAGGTGAACCAAAAACAACTGAAAGTAAGTTACATTACTTGAATATTGTGATACTCGGATTAGCTTACTAACAAGATTTTTGAGCAAGTAACTTGTAATTGTATCAGTTGTATTGTTGTCTAAATCCATCCAAATCCTGAGAGACATATTTAACTTTTTAGCTGCTAAAAGCTCCACCATGTTCGCCATCTGCTAGTTGCAAACTGTGTCTCTCTGGTGTTTGGTGCTGAGCAGTTTGCAGAGGGTTTTTTGGAGCTTTTAGAAAATGATGCAGTAAGAATGAACCAAAACCATAAAGTGGTGGACCAGAGCTGCAGATGTAGGTACAATTGACCCCTTTCACATGGTCACACTCACGTTGTCATATGATACATTGATCTTACAAAATATCATTTACAGCCACATTAGTGATACAGTATCAAACTTTCCTCTCCTCTAAATGGAGGCTGGGATGGATGCTAAACACTGTTTAAACATTTTAGCTCACATCTTTAACA
Organism: Lutjanus campechanus; assembly: GCA_027495735.1. Taxonomy (NCBI): domain Eukaryota; kingdom Metazoa; phylum Chordata; class Actinopteri; order Lutjaniformes; family Lutjanidae; genus Lutjanus; species Lutjanus campechanus. Next base: position 42,867 of record JAJHUR010131673.1, on the reverse strand, counting down.
ACTCCCAGTGGACTTGTTTCATTTAACCTACTCTTTGACCCACTTTCAAAGAGCTTACTGCTGACAACGAAAAAAAAAAAGGGCAACATGACACCTCATATAAAGCAACTCCTTCCAACTAAGAAGCTGTTCGTTCTGATTCTTTTTAATTCCACCTTGTTTGAGCAGGCATCTGGTGTACAACAAAGTCAAGGCCAGGGGACTGTCTCTAACAATGTAGCAGACCTGCCACTCACCCGCGTCTGCGTGGTTCCCTTCACCCAAGGGCCCACCTCCTCCCATTAAGCTGAATAAATGAGGTGCCAATCAGGCGGTTGAGGTTTTGACTCCACACAGAGCACAATAAGTGCCTCAGTCTACTATCTGGTTATGGTGAAATCTTGTTGGAGGCAGGCAGGGGGATTCACTTCACACTTAACGCGTTGTGGGAGCAACAAACTGAAGCACTCGCAGTTGTTGCAGGCAGGGATTTGGGTGTCTCGGGTTATTTTCGGGGTGAGAGGGCTGCAAAACTGAGAGAGGCAGATAAAAAGAAAAGAGAATAGGGAGAGAAAATGGGGGGAAAATGGATAGCAATAACCATAGTGTGGCTGCTACATGTCCCACACAAAGGAAGTGCCCCCCTGGGCCAATAGATTCTTTTGAAAATTTCCGTAATGTTTCAGTCATTCCCTCAAATGTTGACCGAATCCAATCAGAGGTGTCGGACATATTGTGGTAGATGAATAGGCTTCCGTACCACACAGTTACACTGTGTAGCGCCATTTGATGAGCGTCAGCTGACAGCTGTAAACAAACCAGACCAGACATTTAAGAAGTTTGCTGCGGTCATACAATGAAATGATGTGTCATACATCACAGCAGGTTCGTGGCACGAGTGGGGCTCTGACTTATGAAGGGGTGTCATGAAGTAGCCTTATGTGCATGGAAATACACACACGCACATGTTGGATTAGCATTAATTGACACTTTCCATATTATTTTATTCATATTTTCATTTTATATTATTATTCATACTTTAATTACTGAAATGAAAGAAGCCGGCCCTCTGGCTGTTCGCTCCTCTCTTTGCAGGTGTATAATTAGTGGGCGGGTTGAGAGCACCTGGTCCCAGTTCTCCCAGTTACCATACAAGCTGCCATCTTTAATCATCTAGCCGAGCCGGTTTGGTTTCTTTATTGTTTCTCCCACCGACCCCATCCTTTCTATACACCCACTCACCTACACCACTGACTTTACTGCCATCCCCATCTCATCTATTTTGTTATTTTATTAATGTTTTTACAAATACATAATTTTCGTTAAAGCCGTGGGCCTTTGAGCCGGTAAAGAACACTTTTGTTTTTGCTTCCAGTTTCAGTTGAAATAAAAGATCTCAGACTTCTTCTATTTCTCTCAAATTTTGTCCTCAGATTTAGTAAAAATCCATGTTAGTGAGCATTTCTCCTTTGCCAAGATAATTCATCCACCTGACAGGTGTGGCATATAGAGATGCTGATAAATGCACAGGTGTGCCTTGGACTTGTCACAATAAAAGGCCACTCTAAAATGTCCAATTTTGTCTTGAAATATGACATTTATCAGGCACTAAGCTGTGGCTATTTCACATAGAGCTAAAAATTGAGAGGAATTGTCCATTAGTCTTACATCTTTTATTTCAACTTGTAAAAATGGGAGGAAAACAAAAGTGTTGTGTTTATATTTTGTTGAGTGTAGGTCATGATTGTTTTCCGTTGCACTTTGATGCATTTTGTTTTGATTGATACACCAACTGTTCCTCTTCAGCCGAGCATAAAAAACCCTTTTTGTGATTATTTTCAGACTTTGAATTTCTGACATTTTCACTCTTTTTATGCACAAACTGAAAAAGCATTCAGCATGGTCGGCAGAAACAGACTGCACACTGGAGATAATACAAATAATTAAGACGAATGAAGAAAAAGGACAATGAAATGTAGAGACCACAGAATAGTTCCTCTGAAAAACACAACAAGAAGTCAGGGGGAAAAATGGGACGCTGGTCCAGCTCCTCTCTGCAGTGCTGTCTGTCATATGGAGACAGTGATATCTCTCCTGAGTTTCCTTTGCTGCTGCACCCCTTCCTCAGGAAACATGGCAGTCATGGGATAGAAAGCTGTAAAGAAAGCCCTCATTGGACAAACAATGACAACAGATAGTATGAAAATATTGCTTCTTTTTTTGTGGACCATTGTTATAAAGTACTAATTCTAGCAAAACTCCAGCAGGTGCAATAATAACTTAAATCCCCTCTACTATTACCATGAGGAATAACAAGATAATATCGTGTCAGACCTGCAGGAGAAAACTTTATAGCAAGATGACAGGGGAAAATGACGCAAGGTGGTGGGATGTGCTTTCGTCTTGCCTCTGGCCTGCTTGGGTCTTAATTCATGAAAAGTCCCGCTGAGCTCTTCCCTTCCACAAGTGGCTGAGGCCGCTCGCCGAGCATATGAGAGCAACAATGATTAATGTGGTTATAAAACCAGTCGGCTGACTTTTAAGTGTTACACTAGATCATCCAGTGAGGGAGCTCCAGCATGTGCGCTCGAGCGACACGAAACTGTGCTGTGAGAGGTGCATCGGAAACAAATCTCTCATCAAACTTTGATGCACTCCTGCTTGACTAAAAAAAAGAAAAAAAAACTCCTCGTCGTTTGACCCGGCTCTGAAAATCCTTAATGCCTCTAAAGAGTCGTGCCACTGAGGTGATATTTGCTGTCCATCACGCACTCAAACTGTGCCTCTGCTGGTTTCACATTAGAGGCTTAATTGGTATGTTCATTTTAAAGGGGCGTTAAGTATGAATTTTACTGTCTCATGACACAAAATGGCCATAATATATTTGTGGGTGGTAGATAGGGTTGTGGCTCACTCACACTCAGTGGCTGAGAAATGACTTGACTAGAAGCTGAGATCAACTCAATTTCCAGCACGTACTGGAGCAACAATCCTGCCCACAACCTCACATTTCCAACAGCTCAACAACCTTGTGGAGGCTAGAATAGCAAACAAAGAACACAACAAACCAAAACATAAGCTTTAAAAGCAGATGCTCACTACACTTCTATTATTATATCTAGTACTATTTTTCTTCTTTTGGCTGCAAACAAGCTCTTACATTTTGATGGGCTGCCAATCATCAACTCCCACCATGGTGGGCACATGAGACTAATGTTAATATAGTGTTTTGTACAGCGCTTGTAGTCGCTTTACAATACACACAATTGTATGTCTGATGGTGTGATGTACGACACTCTCTGGACAGGACTCTTTGGCCTCTCTCTGCAGGAGCCTGGAGGGTGGTTTCAGATGGTCAGGGACACTCAGCTCACCTGGACTGACTGTCTGATGGCTCTATATAAAACTGTGGCAGTCGGCCAAACTTTCTCTGTCTCCTAGCTTTACAACCTTTTGGTTTTGTGGTTTGTTTGTTTTTTGTTTGTTTGATTTTTTTTTGCACTTTAGTCCAATATTTTACCATAACATGAAAGTTGAAAGACATGTCTTGGGACATTTTTACATTATACATATTAGTTTGTGAATTGTGTTTGATTTTGTTGTATTTGGTTTCTTTAATTTTTCTTTAAAGGACCATTGTGTAGGATTTAGTGGCATCTAACAGAGAGTTTGCACATTGCAATCAAGTCACCTCACCTTGCCCTTCCTAACCACCTATTGTGGCTGCTTAACTTACACAAAATGTAAAAGGCCATATCTAGAGCCAGTGTTTGGTTTGTCTGTTCTGGGCTACTGTAGAAACATGGTGGTAACATTGGCAATATATGTTAATATTCTACCATATTCTATCAATAAATCCCGGTAAATCTTACACACTGGACCATTAATGTGCTTTAATGATAATGAACAAACAATGGCAGAAAGCTTTGAAAGACGGGGCGCCTTAGTAGCTTACCTGGTAGAGTCCTCAGCAGCCTCCCAAGCTCATTGTTGCAGGTGTTCTCCTCTCTGTACCGCTGTGCTTTTCAACAAAGTCCTAAAATAATCATTAAAAAAAGCTTTGAAAGAAAAACGAAAGAGCTTGCACTTATACCACTGATAATTCTGCTCAGTTAAAGTGGCTACAAGCAATATTTATAAAGGGACAATGTATGAACAGACAATGTGAAAATAATGTGACAATATGAAAGGGACTGCTCGTAGTGATGAAACTACAAAATCTGCAGCTCCCCTCAGCATTACGTAGGTTATAGGAGTTTCAGCTGGCGATATCAGCCACAGCAGGCAGCTATTACTGTACACTGTACACTACCTGCTCAGCACCAAACAGGGCACACAACTTGTGTCTAGCAGGTGAACATCATGGGACATAAGGAGCCAAAAGTTTCTCAAGGAGTTGGTAGAGGCCAAAAACTGGGCTAAAGAGATTAAAAATGAATGACCTTTGTTGATCAGGTGAACAGAAACATGACTCCAAATGAACAATAACTTTGCTTCATAACCGTGTCATGTGTAAATGTGTAGCAGCTGCTAGGAAGTGTGCAGTATCTACTAAAAAGGTGATGTCAATGTGTTTTCAGCTCGCCAACCTGTTCTCCCCAAGTTGCCAAAAAAAACTGCAGCGCGTCACAACATTTAGTTACCTCTAATTCTCAAGGAAGATATTCCAGCATCAGCCAAGTATCTCTGGAATCGCCCACTGGTGAATCATCCTGGTCTCACAGGTAAGCGTGTGACAGACCTGCCGATCCACCAGAGGATACCGTGTCACTTTCATGTTTTGCCTTTCCTCGGTGTGAAAAGTACACACATGCATGAAGGGAGATGAAGTATAAAGTGCGGAAAAAAAAAAAAAAAAAAATCCACATGGGAGGAGGTCAGGGTGGATGGGTGGATAAAACACTTTGCACAGGAGACGGGGGTGTGCACGACGAATACCCTTTTCACACCTTTGGTGAGGCAAAATGTGACACTTTCATGGTGGACTGACAGGTCCATTACAGTACAGCACATGCCCTGGTGTAATACCAGATTGAGTGGATAGATGAACAACATGAACAATGCCTCCCACAGCCCTTTGTGCACATGCAGATATTATTCAAATTAATATATTCCCTAATTTTATCTCAACTGAGGAGATTAAACTAACCCCTTTCTGTGCAGAAAGCTGAAAAAATTAACACTTGTGTCAGACACTGGTAGAGGTTAGGGAAAGGGCAGACAGGGGTTGTTAGCGGTTGAACACTAGTGCCTTGTATACCCACATATTAACTGAAATGCATGCATTATATATACTTTAAGCACAATATGCACGTACTACTTCTCTCAAGCCGACTCCATTCTACTTTAGACAGCTGTGTTGAATGTAAATGGCGTCCTATTTAGAGAGAAACTCCAGAACAATAACAAAACATCTTCCTGTTTGAGTGGAACAGCAGTTGGCAAACAGTGAAAACAAAACAACAGGGAACTGTTGCACCTGGTCATGCAATTATCAGCAGGTGTTCAGGTTCCAATTAGTAGCAAGAACACAAGAGCACAGGAGAAATCAAAGGAGGTAGAAAAAAATATCTTCAAGGCATTTATTGCACTGCTCAACAGAATGTGCAAATAGTACCTTATATAAGTCAGAGGAAGTCACATGGGGTGGTGTCCAGGTCAAATGATCAAACCCACACCTCATAATGATGATGTCACGATTCTGGCTGTGTCTCAACTCAGAGGCCGAAGCCTCCAAAGGCTGCAGCCCATGAAGGTGAGTCCTGCAGAGCACCTGAAAGCAAGAACCAAGCCCTTGCCCACTCTCCAAGCAAGACATGTAGCTTCACAGAGACAAATATTTCTTCTATTAAACTCTAAGTGAGTAATTTTCAAGTTCATTATGGGAATCTGGACTTTTGGAGTGTATATAATGGATGATTGATGCTCCATGAGATCTATGTAGAGTAAAAGTTTAATTTTAACACATCATGTTAACATGGATGATGGAATTATTGTCTATGATGATGCAAATGTCTGAGGTATGTACAACAGTCTTCACAGGCCGTAAGGGTTTTCCTCTTGATTGATTGATTTGATTTAATAAGAAAATAAATAAATACAAGATATAATCTCCATGTAGAATTTTTTGAACATTGTCAAGGATAACACAATAAAGCTAGTATGCTGATTTCCATTGTGGTCCTTGATGGGAGGTTCAGGATAGTCACCAGCGAGTGACAAACTGACAGCTCACACAATCAAAAATAGACTAAATATAATATAATAAACACTATGTACAACACAAAGAGAGAAAAAAAAATACATGAGTCAATAAATACTCAAAATGTGTGGATCCTGTCACAACACATCAACAATAAATAATTAAATCTGATCTCTACAGCACTTTCTACGGCAGATTTAAACCTGCCCACTCCATCAATTTCCTTCATAAATTTAGGTAATGTCTGTCATAGAACAGCTGGTGAGAGTAGTGTTAAATCTGTAGGGTACATAGTGCGTGTCCCCAACACGGCAAAAGTAGTTAGTCAGATATTTAGGCACATCCCCCTGGACAATCTTCAGAATCATGAAGCAGCTGGATTCGCAGGAGCATGAGATCGCGTGAGAATCCATCTTGCCAGGCTTAAGGTTATCCATTTCTGTCCGCACCAAAAGTGGTGAGGGACAGGTGAGCCAAACAGCATCCTAGGAGGGACTGCTGGCAGCTACTGGCGTGCATTTAGATGCGTAACGACAGCGAGAAGCGTCCAATAAAGCGACTTGTCTTGAAGAAATAATTGGAGCTCCTGAAGAGGTTAATGTAGCTGTTGTTATAGCATCAGTTACAACAGAACTGGAGAGTATTTCATCATTGAAAGAAGAGCAAACAACAGCACTGAAAGCTTTTCTCGATGGAAAAGGTGTTTTCACTCTTCTCCTGACTGGCTTCTCCTGACTGGCTTCTCCCAGCTGGCAGCTGGATTCTCACAGATCCTGCTGCCTCGCATGGTAAGTCTTCTACTATATGGTTTGTTGGTCTGACTTGTTGAAGTTCAAGTTCAAGTTCAAGTTCAAGTTGAACCCATGTTAGACATGATAGACAGGTTCATCCAATCACCTGTAAAGTGCCCTTTGCCAAACAGTTTTCCAGGACGACTTCCCAAATGGTTCTGTCCAATGAACCGTTATACCCGTCTTGTACCCTGAGTTAATTAACCCTTTCAAAATAAGAGCAATACAAGTGAGTGGCCAGTAGTAGCTTCAGAAAGATTCTGTTGAGCTTGTTCTGTAATACTTGAAGTTTACAAGCCCACAAGCCCAAAAATGTTGAGATCCTATAGCCAAAAAACTTAAACTATGGTTAACTTTTGCAAGTACATTCACTGCCATGTCCTCCAGATAAATGGATGTCCAATATAAATCCAAAGGAATTAAATGTGGATTTCTATTGTGGGAACCGCAACCACAATTTTAAAACCATCAGATTTCTCTAAATTACATCTACAACCAAAAACAATAGACTCTGTTTTGCCAAGGTGGAGGGGGAGCTTATTTTCACTTACCCATCTAGCAAATAATTTTCAATCAAATTTTTATCTTTGTGTGATAAGTAAGGCTGAATCATCTGCATAGAGAAAAAGATCACAAAAACATGATGATTTTAAATCATTTACATAGAGCAAGAAAAAGAGAGGCCCTTACACGTTTCCCTGGGGAACTCCACACTCTAGTGTTTTGGGGCTGGAAAGTAACAACATGGAAAGTATTAACATCCACCATTTGTACTTTGTCTTTGAGATGAGAAACAACCTATTTCACTACTGACTTACAAAACCCCACAACGTTCATTCTCATCAGTCAAACTGAGTGATCTGTTCATATCCAGACTGATTCTTTCCATGTATGCCTAGAGGACAGTCCTTAAGTATTAGAGCAGTTTTGTTTTGGTTGAGTACTCCAGACTATGAGGTTACAGTTCTGACTTTCAGCCTTGATTTGAGGCTGTTTACATCCAAATCTGATCAACTGTGGAGAAGTTGTAGCTCTTTTTATAGGAGTCCTGAACTGTTCACTCATCATGGATGATGTGAACTCCCCTAAAGCTGAAGGTCAGTGCTTTAACTCATAGTCATTGTTCCATTTCAGATCCAATGTGCTGAGCCAAAACAACGAAAAACACACTGCATCACTGTCCTAATACCGAACACTGCTATATTGAATTTAGTTTAGAGTCGAGTTTCACATAACTCAAGGTTCAGGGGAATTTCTGATTAGATTAAGATTCAATTAATGAAAATGTCAGTGCTAATCCCCACTCATTTCTTCTGCCTCTCTATACTTATGTGTCTGCGGACCTGGTAACAACACTGATGATTTTTCAATATCCTTTTATTGTCCCAATTATATTGATGGGGTTCCCCCGCTTCTCCATCTTTCTTTCTTCCAGCCATCCCCGAGGTGCTGGTAGGCAAATTCAATTATTTGCTCAAAAACAAAAAGATCAGCAAAAAGGGCTTCTGCTCTGGATTTAGTTAGCTGTGGTGCAAATATCACAACATGTCCTGTAAGGAAACAGTTCACTTTGTAAGTAAAGCTTGGATGCTGTTTTGCTGCTTCATGTACATGCAGGCTGTATATATCTCTGAATGTATTGTGCAGTGCAGGTTTACTCCCTGTATAGAAGAGCACTGACACACTGGTATGCACATGCACTCTGAGCCTCTTTGCTTGTTATCCAATGCCAGATAATCTGTTTGAACAAAGTCTCTCATTGCTGTACATATTGGATTCATCGGGGCCGGTATTGACAGTGACATATGAGGTCTGGTTGGGTTTTTTTTTTGTGGAGAGCAGGGATAGACAGGAGGTGAGCCACATTAGTGAGTCTGTACTGTAGCTGCCACTCCCTTCCTCTGTTTCTCTGCTCTCCGTTCCTGGCAAGCTCACTGGGGGGATGTCGGAGAACCTGCCTTCAAAGGATTTTTTTTTAGTATGTACCTGCTCTCCTGTACATCAAAGTGATTCTATCAATTATAATTTAAGTATCAGATATTTATGTGCGTTAACTAGTGCAGAACACAACCCAAATGGTTAACCGTGGGATTTGTGTACAGCTCCACGTGATGTCATGTTAAAGAAATCTGGGCGTAGAACACGAGTCCCTCAAATCCATTAGCTTGTCAAATTGTTTTTGACTGGCTTTGATTTTGCTTTTATCCTCGTCTGTCGCTCGGTGAGAGTGAGGCGAGGCTGTTATCATGCAATGGAAATGGAAATCAGGTCTTAGCCCACAGTACAATTGCATGGGAGGCTCTTTGAGTGGGGCATAAAAAAGAATACGCTTTATCAATTCTCAGTAAGTGGGTTTCAAGGACAAGTCCAATAATACTCGAGCGGCACATTAAGAATGCTACGACTGAATTAATGCAGACAGATTGAGTTTTACATCACAAGGACTTCTCAACATTATTTTACTGTAAGTTTTTTTCACTTGAATATAAGGAGTTTGTACTGGGTGTAGTGATAAAGCTCAACATTTTAGGAAATCAGTTTTGGGAAAAGCATAATTGCTTTTTGTCCAAATAGGGATATGAAGATCGATATCAATCCCGTCTCTATGTATTAGTCTGGATGGGTTTAGCCTAGTTTAGTATATATACTGGAAGCAGGAGGAAATAGTTGGTTTTGTCCAAAGTTCAAAAATATTCCCACCACTATCTTTGAAGCTGTCTTATTTATACACTGTATTTTGTTTTGAGTGATCAACAGAAATTAATAAAAGATTTGTTTGTTACTTTGTGGGGACTTGAATTTATTTTCTGCTGCACTTTATCCATCCACCACAGACGTTTTTGTTTTGGTCTCTGTTCAGGCACAGTGGCAAACTGGGCAGCCTCACTGTGTTGGCAAGGCTGCGATGTGCATGGTCAGGCAGTTGTTCACTGAGAAAATCTGTCCAGCACATAATTCCCCATAAAACAACAAGCTATGGGCTTTACAAAGTGCTGAAAAGTACATAATTTAATTTAGTTAAGTACAATTTTGGGCAGTTGTACTTCAGTAATTCCATTTTATCCTACTTTCTACTTCTACTCCACTAACATTCAGAAGGAAATATTGCACTCTTCATGGCCCTACATTTAAGTTTTTTCTTTAATTTTTTCCTGGGAAACACCCTAAGATAAATCTACATCGACATAAAGTATTTTTAAATCACTGAAATCACACCTGTGTTCCAATGATGAAATTGAAAAAGTGTGCCACTTGTTCCCTATTAAAGTCCCTGTCAGTCCCCGTGGCCATGAGACAGTGTGCACATACAGAAATCACACATAGAAATTGAAACGAAAAGTTGAGAGGGAATTCAGGAATGCCCAAATGAAAATCTAAAGACAGTGCAGTCCAAATGTCAGAAAAACCTCCGTAGTACTGAAATGCACGGATTAAACAGTAAGCAAGCCTATTAAATAGCATCAGCAGTTATAAAATAGCATTTTAAAAAAGAGTCATGGAGTCACAGCTGTTGATTTTTTTTTAATTGGTTAATCTCAAATCTGAAGCCAACAAAACTTCTGCCAAATGCAGGGGATAGCATTGCATGGTTGAAACACCCCGAAATTAAAGGTCACTTCAATGATTTGATTTTTATTATTTATCTGAAAGCAAAAAAATAGTGCAGTGAAACCTGTTTTTACGTGATGTATTTCTTTCTTGAGATCTCCTGTAGGTTATAAACAGTCACAGTATAGAAGTAAATTAATTTTAAAGTTGTCTGGTGCCAGGACACGTTCTCTTGTTGCTGTGGTTGCTGTGGTCGCTGGAGGTAAAGCAGTGCATCATGTGCCATAGCAATTTGTTGCAAGCCATGATTATCCTAGAAACCTAAAATGATGAAAAAATTCAAAAACAACTAGAAGTCTGCAGACTCTCTAATGTTTTGCGAGATTAAAACACAGTTTCTCAGCTGTTCACTTCATACACACCTTCACCATTTTGTAAAGCATCTTGCCCCCTGCTGTGTCCAAACACATCCAGGCCTTTTAAGATACTAATGGCGTGCTCGATGGTGGAATGAGTAAGTACATGCTGCTGATTGAAGGACGCCTCCCGGTGAGTCTGAGGGTTGGTGAGTGGTGTCATTAACCAGGGCTCCAGGGCATATCCTCGAACTCCTAATAAAACAAGTCATTATAAGAATGCAAGCCCACTGCTTCTGGAATTTATATTTACTCAAAGATGTGTGTACCAGTGAGCCATACGTCTCCAGCAGCTCCTTGTTCAAGGCGCATACCCACAGAACTGTTTTGTAAAAATAAGGAGTTGTGTGCACTTCCTGGGAAGCAGGAGACTGCATTCAGAAGGTGTTTATGGGAGTTGCATCAGTTATACATTAACTGAATAGAGTGGTCTTGCTTACGGTTCAGATATGGGAACAGATCTGGAGAGGGTACCTTAATGCTCACACGTGTCCTGTCTATTGTGCTGATAGTGTTGGGTTGAGTCCTCTCTTGACTGGCATCTATTCTTCTGCTGTGCAGGGGATTTTTTTTGTATTGTGTAGCCAGCTGATTCATTCCATCCACGACTCACAGAAGATCAGAGCTGATGGATGCCTGTGATATGCCCACCCTGTCTCCTCACTGCCTTTAAAATGTCCCAGTGGCTAAATAGCCAAGATGGAGAGTTCCTACACATGCGGTGGTACAGGGTTACACTGTCTGGTACGGGTCCACAGAACTGGCTTCAAATTATTGCAAAGCTCTGTGAAGAAAGCTCTTGGTATCCTGAAGTGTCCCATGAGGTCCTCGTCACTCTCTACGAAAAGATCTACATGGTGGAAGATGTGTTGCCTTCTCAGGGCACAATGTGCAACATCTTGCAGCAGCAGCAAATATGCTGTGATCAGTCACTGATTATTGGATGCTATTGTTTGCATTTAACATAATTGAACTGTTGGTGTAGTTTTATGAAGCACCTGCAATGACACCACAGCTACCAGATGCAGCCAGTGGGGATTTGCAAAGTTTTGAATAAGTTTGTTGTACAATATGGTGTAAGTTTCCTTATGTAGATAGAGATAGATGTAGATGTAGTTCTTGTAAAGCACGTTGAATTGCCTTGTGTATGAGTGGTGCTATACAAATAAAATTGCCTTGCCTTGCCTTGCCTAGATCACACATGAATACAGCCTCCCCCCGCCTTCACCTGACCGGGCCCCATGGAGCCAGACACTCGCCTTCATGGTCATCTCCCAGGTCTTGTTCTAGGAGGGGGCTCCTGTCTCCCCCATCCAGGTGAGGGTTCTGAGCTCTCATTTGGTCAAATTATCATGGGGTGTCTGAATCGCTCTCAGCCTGGCCCCTCCCCTGAGACCAATTTGCATTGGCAGACCCTACCAGGAGCTGATGCTCCCAACAGCACAGCTCTTATGAGAAGCTCTTAGGATCACAGAGACACACAAACCCCTCCACTACATTAAGGTTGGTATTCTTTAGAGGATGTCTGGAACACCCTGCTTAGCCTGCTGCCACTGTGACCCAACCCTGGATAAGTGGAAGAAAATGGATGGATGGACGCATGAATACAGCTGGATTAATTGAATCCACAAAAGTTTCAGCTTTCCGATCTTAGTGACCCCAGTATGCAGGATTCAAATATACCATTTTTAAAATAAGCACAAAGACCCCGTTTTATTCTGATATCCTGAGGTGAGAGGTCAAGGGATCCCTTTCAAAATGGACATGCCAGTTTTCCCTCTGCAACTTTAGAGCATTATTCAGCCCCCTTCCCAAAAATTCAGTTTAAACTATCCTTTCATATCCAGAAGCTGCTTCAAATCTGCACCAGAACAAAATAAATTAGTATCATTGGTAAACACCACACACTTTAGCAACTTAAGCCCTATTCGCACAGGATTAGTATTACCTGGGGACGTCTGGTAATTTGTAAATTACCCCTAAAATGTTCCTTTACGCATGCTGTTACACGTCATCCACGTCAATGTCCTGCGAAATTTCGCCCTTTTGGTGGATCTCTTTCTGCGGATGTGTCTCCATATAATTCGCCAAGAGACACTATTTGCACTTAAAATACTTTCAAAACTGCCATTCATAATTTCAACCGCAGCCTCCATTACTCAACCCGGAAAAAGATAGAAAACGGCATGCAATAAAAAGAACAAACACCGCCCAATCACTGAGATGCAGATTCGCACGGGACTAGTATTATCACGAGACGTCTGTGTAATTTACTGTGGAATTTTTACTTTACAAATTACAGACATGGCGCATTCGCACGAGATTAAGATCACAGGCATCCTCCGCTATTATTACAAATTACCAGAGGTTCCCAGGTAATACTAATCCCGTGCGAATAGGGCTTTAGACACATCGTAAATATAATTAATATACAATATAAACTAGCACCGAGCACTGATCCTTGTGGGACCTCACATGTGATCATCAGCTATGATCAATAAATGTCTTTTCTAAATCTATGAAAGTAGTGAGTTTTAATAAGAAATTTAAGAAGTAATTTCTCCTTAAGAATGGTTTCTGGATGAGGTCCAGTCTTCATAATTTTGTAAATGAGAACCTCTATATTTCTCAATGCTATTATTTTTTAATTGAATCAAAATTATTGAGCTGGTATCCCGGGAAACAAGTAATTAACCAGGTAATTGCATCACTGCATGCTGCTGAACTATCCTCCACATGAGCCTGGACACAATTTATGATATTTACATTACAGCACTGAACATACAGTTCATCCAGTGTAATATCCAGGCTGAGATGAGCCTGATATGGTTTATCGCTCTATCTACAGACTCAGGGACACCAGGGGCTGCATGGTGCAATAACAAATATCCTAATTTGTAAACTATGTGTTTATTCTCTGAATCAAGCCTCTTCCCCTCACCACTAACCCACTTCCTGAAATAGATCTGCTCCATTCACTCTCTGAAGTGTTCCAAAGAGAAAAAGCGCTTCTGGCTGCCCATGTCCTACATAATGTAATTATGTAAACCAAACCAAGAGAAAGAACCAGCACAACCACACAATCTACCACGCAATCAATGGCAGATAATCATTGAGAGCTATAAATGCACAGAAATGCATTGAAGCATACCACACTTACGGTTAAATGTGATGCTGCTCTTCTTTATCCTGAGGATACAAGAGAATACAGTCATCAGAGGTGTTGTGTTAACATTTAAAATTTGTTGTGTTTTTTTTTTTTTTCATGGATAAAAGGATTCGAGAGTTCTTTAAGCAGCGAGAGGAGCATGTAAGAGAGCCCTCCACTGCGTCTTCTCTGACAGCAGATTGCTTTCTCTGGACCGAAATGACAACAGCTATTTTCTGTCCGTTCAACAAAACCATTTGGTGCTTCAATCTTCATGAAATGCCCCTTGAAAGCCTTGCTCATCACTCGGTGGTAGGCAATGGACCACTGCCATGATATTCTCACTCATACGCACACGCACTCAGAGCCTTCACATGCATCTCACTGATGGTCGGCATATTGCAAGCCGAGCCGTGCGGTTGTCACCAGCATGTTTCATAAGAGTGAAGGTCTAAAAGTGTAAAAAAGAATGGGGAAAAAGCTGAGAAGAACAGAGGGAAGGAGAAGATATAATAAGGGTTTATGGTGGGGGAACAGCTTTGCATGTCTTATCTATATTGCAGCATGTCTGTAATACAGCTCATTGGTCGAGCCATTAAAAGGAACAGGCTCTCCTCTCTCACAACTGCGATGCTCCCATTGATTATATTGACTCACTTGGGGACTACTTGTGCCATTACAGCGCGGCTCAAATTGCAAGTGGGTACAGCGCTCATTTGCCTTCTCTGTTTCTTTCTTTTTTCTTTTAAGAAGTGCTAGCTTACACACATACACACACGCACGCACGCACACACACACCTAGAACCCCAACATCATAGCCCATTGGTGCCATTAAAGCCGGGGGCATTTTCCTCAGCTAAGCCTGTCAGGTCAATGAAGACACACATAAAGTGAAGTGAAAGCATTTTCTCACTATCGAGCCCTCTTTTTGACACATTACATGTTCACATAACAGATCATGTCGGAGCCTCACCTCCTTTAGAGACACACCATGTAACTCCCTCTTAGTATTATTTCACAAGATGTCTTCATTTTTCTGTCTGCCTGAGAAAGGGGATCCAAATGACATTATGTACTGTATATAAGATGTACTGCGTGCTCTATACCCAGAAGCATTCATCACAGTTCCTCTAATGCCCACTCAACGCCGTTTCCAAGAAAACCGACTGCGTTGAAGGCACAGTCAACACTCCAACACTACTTCTCTTTGGCTGGTTTCTCGGTAACTAAATGTCAAATCTAATGCAGGTCTCGTTGTCGTCAGAAGATATGAAAGTCAATATGAGTGTGAGCTGGAATGATCTGACATTGACATTAACTTCTAATAGTAATGTCAAAAATACACTTAAAACATTCAGTGTCTATTTCAACCAAAGTGAAAAGTCACACAGCATCTATTCAGCTCTTTGCACCCGGTCTCATAGTTTAGTTATAAACACAAGACATGCTCCTTGTAGACAGTGGTTTGGATCCTGATCTAGGACGATGTGAAAGTAGATGTCAGTGTTGACTTTTAATTTTTAGACTATGTTGACTTATTATTTTCAGGGTTTTTTTAATTTTCAGTTGCCAGTCGCAGTTTGGTTAGGTTTAGGAAAGAATCATTGCTTGTCTCTGCCAGGTGAGTGTAAATAGCCAATGTGGCTATTTACACTTGGGCGCAAATAGCATTCCTGGTTACAGACACCTGGTTGCTTATATCTGCCATGCTAGGCTATATTCACCTGGGTGTAAATAGCCACGTCTGTTACCCCAGATGCAAATAGCCTCACTGGCTACTCAACTCCAGGTGCAAATAGCATCTTTTGCCACACCTGGGTTCTAATAGCAATATTTGACCTATTTTGTTTCCCTGCATTTGGAGAAGCAATTAATCAATCAGAGGTTTATAGGCGGGATTAAAGATGGGGACATTAGTAAGCGACCTGGCTACATTCATGAACACATGAAAAATAGTGACAGAAAAATGGCAACAGGTGTGCATAGGTTGTTATACGTCAATTTATCGATATCTCTGTGCTTCCGCATCAACTTAAAATGATGTTGACAGGACAGACTCACTCCTGATTGGTTAGAGAAATTGTCAACTGGCTAATGCAAGCACGATAGCAGAAAACAAAACAGCTGACGTCACACTCACTTGGGGTGCGAATCACTAAGAATCTCTGCGATCTTGATTATTTGTTCCTCGATTGGAAAATTGATTGATTGATTGATTTGGATCTTCATTAGCCACTACCAAGGTAGCAACTACTCGTCTAAAGTCCACACATCGACTCTTGATGCAAAAATCAATTCAGTAAGCAGTAAAGGGTCAGGCTCTCACTCCAGTGCACTGTGCGCCAGAGCGTTCACTCATGTTTTTAGTCCACTGAATTAAAATCTGAAATCTAATTTGCAGTTAATGGGCTTATGGTACAGGTGATTTCTCATCTCAGGTCTGTGTGGGTGTGTACAGATTGTATGACTGACCTCCCTTTGTTAGCTTTGTTGCCCCTGTTAAGCTTTGACAAATTAGACCTTTATCAGTCTTATTAGTTCAAGGCAGTCAGTGACCTTATGTACACCCCAGTGTCATTTTGTCCAACTTCAACCTGATACAGAAGTCTGCTCAGAAAAAAATCAGCAATTTACTTGATCAAAGTATTCTTCAGACACATGAGGAGCTTCATGTAACTTCATCTTAAAGAGTTAATGATTACTGACTTTTTTAAAGAAGATAACCAGTGTGTGTGCGCAGTACACTTTCCGGGTGTTGTACTGTGGTCTTGTTGGTTTCCACCACTGACATAAATAAAAGATGGACAACACTTCTCCTCTTCCTCCCACTGTACAGAACTGAAGCTGAAAAATATCCCTGATACAAACACTGCCATCTTGCGCTGCCAATGTCATGTGGAGCCACAGTAGTGATCAGTGCTGGAGCCGCACTTTTAAGTTCCCGTCTCCACAGCCAACTGAGCTCAGCTGTCAATCATGCCATGAAATCCTGTTTTTTAAATAATCAAATACCTAATTAAAACCAATCTGATCATAAAAATTAACACTCACACACGTGCCCCTAATAATTACAAAAGGAAAGTAGACTATATTTGGGGTGTGACTGGTTGATTTACAGGTCGCTCAGCCAGTCACAGTCAGGCATGCTGATTGCAGCTCACTTTTCTCCCCTACTTGCACAAATTTCAGTTTGAGGGGTAAACTTAAATACAGGCCTTATAACATTCCCTTAGACAATATTACAAATGCCATCTGTATTGCTTATGGTCCAAAAGATTTTTTTGTTATTGCTTTATACTATACTGTAAATGTTTACTCTAAAGGGGAAAATAACGGCAGTGACAGTGAACTGTATTTCGTTCTCTATTTTTATTACATTTTAGTTCAGCTTAAAACCGCTGCTTTGCACTTGAAGGTACCCGTCTTTCTCTGACTTAAAAGTTCTGGCTGCACTGGTAGAATATAGTGCAAATGAGTCAGGAGTAGCCAGTCCCCTTTCGCAGAGGACAGAATTAGGACATCAGCTTCACACTGCGGGGATATCACAAGGCGTATGGCTCAAACAACACTCGAGCTAAATTCAAAAATGTGTTTGTTCATCGAGTGCACTCAACTGTCCTAATTATGTCGTCCAGTCAGACAGCCGACTGTATTTCCTCATTAGAACTGGTGTCCCGACGTGGCCTTGGCCTCTATGACCAGAGGCCATGTTGTAGATTGGAAATGGGTAAAGTGGCAGCTCTCCCAGCTCAGAGGAACTGGGGGATGGCAAAGGAGGCGGCCAATTAATATTTCAACAATACTTCCTCTGTGGCCCGAGATTGACTGACTAAACTGCTAGCTGTCAGAGCAGTTATCTCCAAAACTGCCATGTGGGTAGGAATTCAGAATGCTCTGTTTAGAAAAGGATTTCATATTCATTGCTCACTTCTGCATTCTGCATAAAATTGGTTACAGAAGCAATTAACACTGGAGAAAAATGAAATGAATATAAATAAGGCTGAGAGACAACAAGTCGAAGTTATCAGACACCTGAAGAGCTAATGGTCTTTTCAAACTTTGGTTTTGTCTTTGGATCAGAAATTAGCTGGAAGTTAAACTGAGCAAACTCATTCAGATCACGAGGCAACACACTGAATTTCAGTGAATGCTTAATGCCATAGCTTCATCATTGAATTTTAAATAAATTCTCAGCTACCATATAGCTAAAAGTTGAGCGGATGTTGATCGGATCAACGTAGTGTACAGTATGACAACCAATCAATCAGTGTTGGTCTTTTCTTTCTTCTATAGAACATTTTCTTTGTCATTTTTGGTCTCACCAAGTCAAACCTTGCCGCAGCGATTTGCATTTCTTTTCCCAGTTATAACAGGTCGAACTGTGTTGAGGGCTGAAGTGCCCCTAATCCACCTCAAAGCGGGTTGTCAAGTCAAGTCAAGTCAAATTTTACTTATATAGCGTCAATTCACAACAAAGTTGTCTCAAGACACTTTACATATAGAGTAGGTCTAGACCACACTCAATAATAAATTATATTTACATCCAACAATTGAAACAATTGTGTTTATGTGTCACCAACCACAGCCAACCCATGACAACTGCTTTTCTCCCCCTCACGCAAGCGTGTGTTGTGAGATTCAACTTGTGTCTCTGCAGGGGACCAGAGAGAAAGATGCCCCTGTGTGTTCAGGTCTCAGGTTTCTGACTGAATTTCTGTGGTATGAAACTTAGTTCATCTGCTCCGTTTTTTCTATCTGGTATCTGCTTTATTTTACTATTTCATCAGTGATATATTTACTTACTGTGGTTGAAACCGCAACATTTTCTGATTGTGTTGCTTCATGATAAAAAATGTATTAAACAACAAAATAATGGAGGACTTTTAGTGTGAATGAAATGTGTTTATCCACCGTTTTACAGCTGCTCAACTCAAGACAAGCATGTCATCGGTTAAAAGATACACCATCAAGAGGATTGCCCTGTAGCGCATGAGATGTAAATCCCTTCCTTGCTGGGCTGAGCAAACCTGAGTCAAGCCAAGCCAGCACAGGTGTTTGGAAAAGGGGCTCTAGCTGCCGAAACCAAGCCAAACATTAACCATGGAGGTGGCTGACTGGAAAATGGTCATATGATCATATGAATGAAAAGGTCACTGGTAACAGTGAAGGCACAGTCCTGCAGATAGAAGCATCAGACAAGGAAACAAACAACAAACCTATTTTATCTTATAGTTAGGACTGAATGGATCTACAGCACCACTTCAGACTCTTTTCCTCCCAGACAGGTTGTGACGTCAGTCTGAGAGCCATTTTCTATTTGCAAGCCGCCCACATGTGCCAGCCTGATCTTCACCCAACAAGTGTTGACTTGACCCAACCTTTGGCAGTTCTAGCAATCCTTTTGTAACACAATATCACTGCACGGCCAAGCGTCCAACAGTACCTGCAGGACTGAAGGGTAGTATATCAGGTTGCAAGATGTTCCTGTTCCTGTTTCTCTGATCTCTGAAGACTCTGATCTCTTACATTTGAGTGAATTGCAGCTGAGTGTGATGAAATTGGGATACAGTCTTGTCAAATACATCGGTTACCGTGGCCAGATGTTTGTAGGCAGTTTGAGGAGAGATAAGGGGGTGGTGCTGAGTCTTCCTCTTGTTAAGAACTGGTCTTCTTATCACTAGGGTGCTCCCACTGGGCCCTCCCTCTGTTAAAAAATTAACAGATCACCTACTGTGCTATGAGCTTCTTTGAACCTGCAGTATAACAAATCAACTCTTTCATTGCTTTCAAGGAGATCACATTATCATCTGGGAAACAAAATGGACTTCTCTCTGCAGGACATCTGAACACTTAACGAGAAAATCAGAAGCTCAGAGATACTTGAAGAACAGTTCTGTTCCTCATTAAGACAAGCTGGCTTGGGCGGTTTAAGGTGCCACTGAGTGGGAGGAGACCACATGGCAGAAAAGAGAAGGAGGAGGAATGATAATATTATGAGACATGTAGCGATTTGAAAGGTACACTGTGATTTTCCATAAATTAGGCCTATAAATTGGCACCTCTATATCACGCAGTTGGCTCTGTCTCAAAAGCCCTACTATGTGAGAACAAGGCAGCTATATAGAATCCCTGATCCACAACCAGTGAAGTGCTCGTTATTTTGCCATTTCTGGCGTTGCACGAGCGCGAGTTGGATCCTCAGCCGCCTGTCAGAAAGTTGTGGAGTTCATTTGAAGTTTGCCTTTGTTTTCACTCTTCCTCTCTTGCTGTAACATTTCAGTGGCAGGTTGACGGGCTTATCTGTAGGATTGGAGGCTGATGAGGCGCACCTTGGTGTGTTTGGACTTCCTGATTAGTTGACACAAAATAGGGAAATTGTGGCATGTGGTGAGAATGCTCCACGCTGTCATGGGAAATGCACCTGCTCAGGTTGAGTGAATTTCTCTCAAGCTCTACCTCTCTCCTCTCATTTAATTGTAACGTCTGCAGCCTTCAGGTTCTGTTGGAAATATCAATACCATGTTTATCACGCTTGAAAAACTCATAATAAAGTGGCAAATATGTCTAAATATATCAAGAAATCATTTTCTATAATGCTTTTCTATTTCTAATTTGAAGCTTGAAATATACCTTACTGTGTATTATTGAGTTATATAATCAGAGTCAGAGTTATTTGACATTACGCAGTTTGGTTGGAGGAATGAGGTTTTTCTTTAAGATATGACTTATGATTAAATGTGTTGGATAGACTCTCTGCTCATTCACACTTTTTATTGTATTCGTCACATTTCTGAATAAATCAAAACATCAATTACATGCTTGATCCTCTTCATTCTGCAAAGTATTTTGGGCAATTTAATTTTTTTTTTTAGACAAAATTAGCAGCAGCCACCATGCAAGGCTGCACTGGAAGCAAGCAACTGCCCTTAGACCCACAGGGGCCCCAAAGGAGCCACAGTTCACTGTGTGGCCATTAGGTTGTAACAATATGATTAATTGGTTAATTCAGCGTGAACATTCATTCTTGAACTTGGAAACAGCAGCTCAGCTACAAAAAAAGTACTGCATCAAGGTCCACTTAACACCTCTATCCAGAGCTTTTAAATATGAATGAATTTGAAAAAATATAAATATAAAAAAGAAAAATTTGTTTTGAATTTCTTTTCAGTGCCTTTGTTTTCCAGTTTGTTCAGGTGATGCATCTGTTAAAAGTCTGATGTTGACCAGAAAAAATCCATCCTAACTACATTTTTTTAATAGTTGGAATTTTTCAGCCAATGTTGGGTTTTCAGACACTGAATTCAAAATTCAACATCTGTCCAATGCTGGAGCTTGATGTGAACCCAACTTTGGGCTTTGGCAACGACTTGATTTTGATTTCCAACCCAACTTAAATATCTGTCCAAAGTTTGATGAATGTCTTATCCTATCTTTTGCTTTCCAACAAAATTGTGTGCCCAAAATTGGATACTGATGGCAAGCCAACATTGTGTTTTGATGTCAACCCAATTATGATTTCCAACTAAAATGTAACATCTGTCCATCGTTAGAGTCCAACATCTCTCTGACGTCAAATTGCTGCCCTATGCCGGATGGTAAATCTGTGTTTTATAAAACTACCAAATTCTAATTGACACACAACAAACCTGGTTGATTTTTGGGTTTTTTGGGTAAAATATATAGGGGATGGGGGGTGTCAGTAGGGACTCACCGCTCAGTTTTTCCCCAATGGTTTAAAGGAGTTGTGTTTACTTGTACTTTATTTTACTTTAAACCATTCAAAAACTAAAACTAAAATTATCAACAGAATGTGAAGAAATAACAGTGTTGACATTATATAAAAGCTGTCTATGTATTGTGTTGCAGAGAAAGCTACTAAAGCTAGCATGCTAACCAGCTAGCTCTTGCACGTCCTGTCTCATAATACCATTTTATACCTGAAGAGGCGACAATGAGTCACTTTAGCGTCCAGTCTGGCCTCAGTCCAACATGAGGGCAAGAAACCACATTTAGCAGCAAAGAAAGAAGCAATAGACACAGAAGCAAAACAAGAGCTAGCATTGATATTGCTTTCTACCACCTGTGACAGCTCTCAGAGAACATAAGGATGAAGTTTGATGCCAAACTCGCAATGTTTCCTCTTGACTGGAAAGTAAATCACTGTTAATGCTAACAATGGCTGGTTTGCAATAGCTTACAAAGGTAGCTAACTGTATAATGTTATATTGTTAATATGTTTGCTAAGTTGGCTAGAACTGTAAGGAGGACTGTGCACTGCGTTGTTTCTTACAATAGGGGTGGATACCCAAACTCTCTGGTGATATGCTGTCCCCAGCTTGTTTGAACCATTTACATTTATAAAGATGTACAACATGGCCGCTCTCTAAAAGTGAAGCCAAACATGTGGATCACCCCCTGGTGGCAGGTTGCAGCAGAGGTCATAAACCCGACTCTCTCTATTTTAGCAGACAGGACATGGGCCAAACTAAAACATCAAATTACACTTCAATAAATTTTTCTCTGGCATGGTTTCTGTCATTTTAAGTTGTTCTTATCACGCCGATGTATGTTCAAGTCTTCGCTTCTTTGATAAATATTGTTTATATATGTATATTGTTATATATTATTGTTTCTCAATACCAAGTTCGCCAAGTTCGGACTTATGTACTTGCCAGTTCGGACTTAGCAAGTTCGATCTGGGAGTACAGTCTCTCGAGGACAGGAGGACGCAGAACAGTCATTCTGCAATTGGAACGGTAACGCCGACGTCCGTTAAGAGGACGACACATCTCCGAAAACTCTGGAGCAAATTTTAAACTACATGCTATTGTGATGAATTGACAACAGATTTTAAGTTTTAACATCCACTTTCTCGCATAAAATTATCTTAAAACTACATTTTATGGTACTAAAACAGCAGTATTTCAACAATGGTGACTTACAGCTGTGGATATTCTCCTCCGCGGTTGTTGCTACGAAATGCATTCTGGGATATGCGGCTGCCCCAAGTACACACAAGTCACCATCCGATGCATCCTCGATAAAACGGGCGGCGCAAGAACACATCCGGGTATTTGACTGTACTTGGACTGAGACTGATGACGTTTCTGAATGTACTACAAGTACACAAGTACAGAGGAGAACGCATATTGAGAAAGGGCCTTGGTTTCAATTAGTTATTTGATACTATAAGAAGGGGCTTGTGATTGGATGGGACCTGAATAGCACAGTTCCAACCCTGATCACTTCCGCACAGATTCTGGCTCCAAATGCTGTCACAAGCGCAAGATGGCAGCGCTCATACCCAGGATATTTTGGCTTCATTTTTGCACCATAGGAGGCTGCGTAGACTCTTCGTAAATCTTTATACTGTCAGTGGTTTGGAGTATAAATCAAACACGTGGCCAGTTCTTACATAAAGCTCCTTTAACCCATACGTCAGCCTGCCACCTCAAAAAAATAGAAGTGGATATATTCTGTTTTGTTTTTTGTTTTGTTTTTTGTTTTTTGTATTTTTTATATTTCCAAAGAAAACACACTGGGATGTGCAACAAGTTGCACAACTATGGCAGAGTGTGACACGATTCTTCTAGTTTTATCAAAGCTTGGGAGAGCGGCTGTAAAACTAAATCTGTCCAAGCACCATACTGTAACTAAAAATGTAAGAGCTGCTGGTTGAGTACCTTCAGTATGACTCATCACTCCAAGCAAATGATATGTTGTCAGTGATCAGACATTCCACTTTGTCCTCCGAAACATGATCATATAAACAGATCTGAAAGGTTTAGTGTGAAATGAAATCAAATGCAAAGACGTTGCTCTCTGTAAGACTTAATGAACTGATCTAATCAGCGATGTACGTGTACTGTAGGAGCTTTTAAGGTGCGCCTGAAGGCGGCATCACTCTTTTCCGTGCGAACTCATATTTTTCATCGGAGGGCTTGCGAGGGTACATCCATGTGCACTGGAGTTGCAGGCTTTGAGTTTCCACGCTCTCTTCCTTTCTCTCTATCTATGTAGGGCAGCCCGTGGATCAGCTGACATCCCCATCCTCCCACATGCCCACACAATCTTGTTAAAGCATGCAGTTAATCTGAAGAGGAAAAGGACTCTCTTCACAAGCAAGCGGCTCTTTCATCACCCTATTGTATTGCCCACATCACGTTGTCACACGAATATCGGATTCTCCCAAAACTCAGGTGCTTAGAAGAAGCTGTGCCCTCGTATTTGCTCCGCGTGGTGTCATTTGCCCGGCAGTGACTTTGTAAATTGGGCATTATCTAGCACTCTAGGAGCATAGGCAGCATTATGTTGCAGGAAGAATGAACATCTCAATGGGGACTCTCCATTAATTTTTCCCTTCTTTCTTTTAAAAGTTGGCTCCGGCATCAATAATTTAGACCGAAGTGCCGCCAGAAAGATGAAACAGAGGAAATAGAGTACTGCTCTCCAGCAAATCCTCTAGAGGTAGCCTACAGTCGTCGATTTAGGAAATCTTGCTCGTTCTATGCATTTTTATAATCAAGCACATACAACAGAGGGAGGAAAACACACATATGCTCTTTTTCTTTCTTCTCAGTCTCTTTATGTTTCCCTCCTTCTTTCATCGAGAGCTTAATAGAAACAAAGAGCTTTAATTCGCTCAGAGCCTAAGCTGCTATCTTCATCTCGCGAGCCCAGGCCAAGTGGCGCAATTTGATGGACACAGATACAGCGCGGAGCGAGAAAGGCCTCTGATTGAATTGCCACTTGCCGCCGTCGCCGCGCTTCATTCCCAGTCTGCCCAACACAGCGTAAGAGACACAGAGTCAGAGGGCCATCCATAAATGCAGGAGTGCTACATCCCAGACCCTCATTTGACAGGAGAGGTATTGTCTGGACTGAAGGGTGGTGGCGGGCGGAGGTGGGGGGTGGGGGGGGGATTGCGCGGGAGCTGTTTGTCTCCACCGTGAAGTGGCTCGAAACCTTGAGACCCCGAGCTCCGGCTCAAACATTTCTCTGTCCTTGTCGGCTCTCAGAGGGTCTCTCTGCTTTTATGGGCTGTGGAGGAATATCTCAGAAGCACCTTCCACGTCTCTCAGAAGAGAGAAAGTGGGAGCAAATCATGTCGAACTTGAACAACTCCCACATAATCACGAGTGTGCTTTTTCAGACATAATAAAAATGCACTAAGCTCTCGAGCAGGCTTCCACAGGCTGATTGTGCTCAAGAGGAAAATGAACTTTGAAAAATGAAGCAAAGCTCTTCAGTCTCCTCCTACTTGTTATACTTTATGAGGTGTCTCTAGATCTAGATCGACTACATCAGACCATCCATTACATAGCCACAGCTTGAAGGTGACTACATCTTTTAAGTTCATTTATCACATGCCTTCTTACCTTTTCCTCACTGTACAATCATGTCTTACAAAAAGACTCATAGAGGAGATTTTTCGTCCCAAAAAACAGCAAATGCTGAAGTTCCACACTGCAACTGCGCGTCTGTGTTGCTGTCTCACAGTCTTTTTTTTCTCTATGTAACTGCCATGCATGTTCCAGTGAAGTAAACACTGTGCATTCATGTGGTGCTTTGGTTGACTTGGCAACACTGCCATCTCATGGTGATCACAGTAAAATAAAAAGAAAACCCCACTGCACTGTGTTTTTCTCAAGCATCTTTATTAGAAAAGGTTTATTAATTAAGCAAGTACATGTTATCACGATCTTTCTTCTGCCATATTAAATCAATTCATACAATAATGCCCCCTGTCAAAGCCATCATCATCACCATCATTTTATTAAAAATGCGTATGCACAGCATAATGAAATCCTATAATCACATGCTGTTGCTTATTAAGACAGAATTATTGTGCTGGAAAGCACAAAGCTGCCTTGACTTAGTTCCAGCTATCTTGTTAATTCCGCCGTACATTAAAGAGATTGACAGCTCGTGTTGAACTTGTTGAGCTGATTTTCTTCAGCGGAGAAACCCTCCTCTGACTGAAACACCACTTTTTTGAAAGGTTTTATCAAAGGGAGTTGCATAAATTCATCTCTGATCTTTCCAGTGGGGACTTATTCTCTTCTGTTGTGGTCTGTTTCTAGTCACTGAACCTCCAGAGAGCCGAGACTGTCTCTGAGCACGGCTGAGATGTGAGAGATGGCAGATGGATTCGACTTTTCTCCCGGTGTGTGAAAGCCATTCCCCCCCTGAGGGCAAGAGTCATGCCTCACGGCATTTTGAGCGTTGCTATACCTGGACATCTTTCTGATCTTCCTCCCTCTCCGTACCCCTTTCTGTACCTATATGAAGGTTCTCCCCTCTACCTGCTTCCTCCACCCTTTCCTCACCCCTCTTGGTTCGATACCGGAGCACCAAAGCAGCACACCTCTCCAAATCCCCAACTGGCTGCTTGCACTGCACCACAAAAATTCGATAAAGCTCCAAGAGCACGATGAGGATGTTCTTGCAGGTGAAGAAGATCATCAGCTGGTTGAGTACCTGCTCTTGGACCATGAGGTAGAGCCGGTAGAGCAGGAACGGGCCGTCTTGAAGTCCCACCGTGAGCAGCAGGCTCCATACTTCACTGGAGCAGCATGAGGCGAACGCTGACGGAGCACCGGGGCAGCAGGAGACACCACCCACACTCCCCTGTGGAGGTTCACCCTTTGGGGGTTGTGTCTGGGTCAGCACCAGAGGAAACTGCATGAGCGCCCAAGAGAAGAGTGCCAAGCCAACGATGACGACCGCTCGGTTGGTTTTGACCTCGGGTTCTTTGAAGGTGTCAAAAATGTCCAGGATGTCGGCGCCCAGTCCCACATAGACCATGAGGAGCTGGGAGAGCTGGTCGCGAGACATGTCCCCCTTTGGCATCAGCCAGCGACCCAGGACCAACACTATGAGCATCGTCTGCTCCAGGCCAGCCACCCAGTTCTCTGGGTCCAGCTCCACAATGCCCTGGGTGGAGGAAACAGAACTGTCAGCATGTTGAATTTTTCATGGTTTGTGTTACAGAGCAGATAATCACCTTTGGTTTCCCTGATACTTCAAATATTATTTCATCAATTATTCACATCATAAATATAGAGTATTACAATGTTATATTTTGGTATGTGAAAAAGGTAAACATACTGTGAAAAAGACTATTTGTTTATACTATGGCTTAAAAAAGGTAATTTTGCAATTATTCAAAACAAACCCTGGTCACATAAACATAATATTAAACACACACTGTGCAAAGTCTGCCACTATGGGGTCTCTCTCACAGCATGGGATCATGGGTTTTGTTATCTTGAACAACCATATGAAAATCTATTTGACATGACTCAGGCAGAAATCTTGATCACAGACAAGGTAATGTGTAGTTTATTTACTTTACATTGAGTCAGGTTGACCAACTTCCTTCCTCACTCTGACATATGTGATGTATCCAACATATCCCATCATAGCGACCAGTAAGTGCACTAGTTAGTAATGGATAGCAGGAAATGGTCTATGAACCATGCAATACTTTGAATAAATTATGCATTTCTCTGCTTTTGAACATAGTTTATACTTTTGGAATAATGTGAGTACACAACTTTTTTTAATCGGCATGAGGGTGAGTAGATAATGACTATATTTTCATTTTTGGGTGAACTATCCCTTTAAGATACCAAGTTGAACCAACAACACTTACGTCAGACTGATGAACATTACAGACAAATTTGATTTTTCTTTTACATTTTCTCAGTTTCACACAAATAAGTCACAGTTTCAGCTGCTCCTGTTGGAGCGACTTTGTTCCAGCACTGACACAAAGACAATATGTGAAACTTCTCCAAGTGAATTTGTTAAATGTTACGTGTAAGGGGGTTAAAATAAGCAACCATGACTTATCTTAATGTGTATTAGAAACACACTGCAAGATTTCATCATTTTCTTCAAACAATGCATGCTGGGAAGTCTGCCAATAGGCCGATCATGTTTCTTTTGAAACTTAGGGTTTTAGGGTGTCTTTGCCCTCCATTCCTCCACCAGTCAGCTTTCACATTAGTAATGTTGTTCTGTCCCCAGGTACACTTCATCTTCAACATTTGTTTATGATGTTGCTATGGTGTAGAAAAGCCTGCCAAACGCATGATCCCAACAGCAGCCCACTTCCTTGTTGTTGGTTGTCACATGTAATGTGAACCGTACTCGAGATCACCTTTTCAAGTACACCCAGGCATGGAACAACGAACACAGCCACCCTAAAAGAAAGTTTTTCCTCACCGCATTCATGTCAGTGCTTGTTCTTGGTAGAAACTACTGGATATAAAGAGTGCAGTCTGCACCAGGGTTCAGCTATCTGTGGCTTTGCAAAAAAGACTAAATAGAAATGTATCATTTTCATGTATCATTGTTGTAGGTCTAAAGTGATTCTACACCACAGTCTACATCTATCTCTCAGTGCCTTTTCCTTTAAATTTTGCTGGCGGCTAGTCTTGTGTCTCCCTAGGCCAGCTATGGATGCTAAATCCAAAAAAAGAAAAGTCTCAGAGGAAAACAGGGAATTTTAACAGTTGCAGCTCCAGGCAGATTTTTTCTTTTTCTTTTACTGCCAAACGTAGCTCTTTTGATAGTAAAGGTTTCTGACCCCTGGTCTAGACCTGCTCTATACACTGTAAACTCAAATAGGCAATCAGTTGGCACAATTTTCACGAGTTCATAAACTCAAAAGGTTATCAGAGCTTAAATATTTGGAGTTAGTGTCACATGTACTCTTTGATTACAGAAATTAAAATTATTAATTAAGCCAACTCAGTAAATGCAAGTCAGAATTTATATATATATATATATATACATATAGTATAATATATGGTATAATAAATAAATATATTAGGCTATTATTTCATGTTCATTTAACTAAATGTAGTGTTTTTTAATTTCTTAAAATGTACAATAAATTAATAAATAATAAATGAATTAATAAACACAAAATGTAATTTGAGCATTCAGTTTTCCATTGTATGAAAAGTCTCCTGAGCTCTGTTATGATTTAGTGATATACAAATACAATTGAAATGAGACAAAATGAATTTAATGAGTTGACTGAATTCTGTACATTACAATAATTCAACTCACTCATTATTTTCAAAACAAAAGACTTCAAGTGAGAAGAACTCATGTTCATATGTTCTGAAGAAAATAAATACCAGAAATTGTAAGTTTAAATATAAAACTTGTGCATTCACAGTAAGTTAATGAGAAAAGATTAGCTGATTCCACTAAATTCCTGTACGATTTTCTACAGTAATCAAGGAGAAACACTGCAATCATCCGTACCACAAGGTGTTCTCGATATCCTTCCGATGACTTGTGTGTCAGCAGCTCATTGTGCCGGGGTTCATTGAGTTTATCCTGACAGCACCCCTTGACACTTCACAACGTTCCTGAAACAGTTCGTCTTCAAGTTTCAAAAGCTGCCACCCAGCCTCGAGCACAGCCAAGGGGCAAAAAAGCTCCCAAATCCTACATGAAAGTAGCTGCACTAAAACCACCCCAAAAGGGGAGAGATCTGAGACTTTTTCAAGCAGGAGCCTATCTGGACTTCATCTCAATGTGTCTATTACACATTTCCTGCAACTAATAGTTTATCCACCCCCTTGCTAGATTTAAATCTTATCAGATATCAGGTGTTGCTTTAATGTGGTTGCGTGGAGGGTTGAGGCGTGGAGGGCAGTTTTGTGGTCGGGACGCCTACCGCTGTGATCGGGATGTGAGCCAGCAAATGAAGCTCGGGGCCCGTGGAATTGTTGACAGGCAGCTTGGACTGCAGCAGGCTCAGCTCCAGAAACCAAATGGACGGGATGACAGTACTGAGGTACAGGAAAACCATGGGGGAGAACCTGAAAAAGGACCACCAAAGGAGAGGAAGGATGGGAGGGAAAAGGTGGGGGTAGGTTATTTTTAGCGACACATTTTTCTTTTCTTTTTTTTTATTTTGCCACCCGCTAAAGAAGAAAGAGTCCCCTTTTTTTTCCAAAAAGAAGCATCGAATTTCAGACAGGCAATTATTCTCATCATATATGCAAATCCCACTTGACAGTGCAAAGCCTTCTCCATGAGGAGAGAACTTCAAAGTAAGACTCAGTGCGAAAGAGAGAGGCCTGAAGAAAGCTTGTGTTCCCTGCGTTATGTGCCAGAGAGCTACAGCTTTTGAATGAGATGCAGCTTGGTGTTGAATGAGGTGTGACACTAAACGCTCATTTCCTTTTGGAGACTTGCATAATAAACGTTGGTGTCAGTTTATGTTTACTCAAGCTAAATTTAAAGAAAAAGGAGGAAAAAAGCGAGCTGGTCAGAAAATGACTCGAGCCATCAGCAGACATTTTCTCCATGGCTGGATGGAAGAGGCTGTGACAGAGACGTGATAGCGGGCTCAGAACATCGGCTCAGAGAAAAGACAGAGCAATAACACAGCGGAGGAATAGATTTGTTTTTGATAGACGGTGAAAGAGAGAAAGAGCTGCAGAGGATAACACAGAATTTAGTGGCGGAGAATATTACAGGCCTTACGCAAGCTGCCTCTCTCTGCCCTGGGCAGATGGGTTGTAAAGTGTTCACACAGTTACAAGTTCAGAAGTTATTTACTTCCACGCACAAGGCAGGTTTACAAAGTCTGGCTACAACACCTCCATCCTCATGTCACCCCCGTTAAAAGAGCAAAAACAGGTGACAAGCAGGTGGTTTGTGCATGTTAATTTAGCCTGCAAATTGGCACCTATTTGTTTATCAAAGCTGAAGCAAAGGGGAACCCTTTTATGCTCATTAAATACATTAGCTCAGTGTTGTTGTGTAACTGTTAAAGGTGTACTCCAGCAAGTTAACACATCAAGATAAGTTTCTCCTATACTACTGTCTCTGCAAAAGCTTTGTAAAGCTGGAGACATTCACCCCTGATGATATCATTAGAAGACAGATGTGGGCATTTACCAGGCAGGGATGGTCTAACAAGGAGACACAACTGAGTAGCATTATGTAAAATGTAGGATCCAGCATTTTTAAAACTTGATTCATATTAGAAAGTTAAAATCAAGATATCATTTCAATTGATCCTTCCTATGTCCTGCCCCTTTTTGCTCCAATGTTCTCAGTTTCCTGTAGACCTGCTTAGCTATGGTATGTGCTGAGCTCATCTGTGTTGAAAAGAAAACCATTTTGAAGATGGTTAAAAGATGTTGTTGGGGGACCTGTAAAAGTGACATCGTCACATCTTAAGTTAGCTGATGCTGATGCTAGATTTAAATATCAAACAAAACATCTGATGGCTAGTGTTTGCAACATGCTAGCTAACTAGTGTTAGCTAGTGTTGTGTTCACATTAGCTTACTTCAGATGTGTTATGGTGCTTTTACTGGTCGTCCATCCTGTTTTCTTTTTCCCCCCAATATTTTATTTGTCCATATTTGTCTTTATTGGACAGGACAACTGAAGATACACAGGAAATGTGTTTATCTATAATCAACATTTCTTTTCAACATAGACAAGCCTAGCACATAGCATATTCAAGTACATGAGAAAAGTGATATTCTGTGAGGTGTCAAGCTTTCTCAACTCTTATTGGAGCACAGAGCAAAAAGGGGTGGGTCTTAGGAGGGGCTATTTTGACCACTAACTTTATGGAGGTGGAATAATAAAAGGCTGGAGTAGGCTAACCCCACAGTTGCTCTGCAGTCTTGGTTGGACAGAATGGATCAGAGTTTTATGTTATCAACATTGTGGTGTAAACATCTGTAGTAACAAAAGCATGCAGGTGTTTAGGTACGCTAGTGGTGTGGCTCTAGTGATTGGCATTTATAGACATTTGTAGATGAAGCCTAACTAGCTTTGATTATTCTTTTTTCCCCCTCATGCTAACATGCTAAACTACAAACGATAAGATACAGTAGTTACAGTGAACCTGCCAGAAATCAGTGTGTTAGCATTGTCATTTTGAGCATGTTAGCATTCTGATGTCAACATTTAACTTAAAGCATCACTGTGCCTAAACAGACTACAGCCTCACAGAGCTGCTAGTGTGGTTACAGTGTCTATACAATACAACTACTACCATTATTCTTACTTGCACTTCTGCTGTAAGATGAAAACATGACATCTTCCACATGAAGAAGCTCAATATTATATGACATAAATTCATAAATATTCTAACATCTCCCTTACTGATCAAACATGACACACTATTGATTTGTGTTGCATCAAACTGCATATTTGATTAATGCCTGAAACCGTTCAGTCAACATTTGAACATTTTCTTGTATTTATCGAATGTTCAGTTCTTCTCTTTAATTTTTAATTGGTGTGAAGAGACAGAAAAAGAATAGTTATAAATTTATTGTCTGATGAATTTAAAGCAATGGTTGAGACATATCTTGCTAAAAATAGTGCTGCTGTTGCTCCATACTGCATACCAACACAACCAGTATTATTTTATCTGCATTTAATATACCACTTTTCTATCTTAATGAACAAAGCATTTTAAAAATTCCATCAACCTAATCCTGATATTAGAACTTATATCATGTGGAATGCACTCTTATGAACCAGGGTTTCACAGTGGTTCTTTTTGAAGGGGCTGAGGTTCTACTCAGAACCATTTGTCTCTGATGAACCCTTTTTGTGAAGATAGGGTTTGTCTAGAACCTCTGTTACTGTGATCCTTGATTACATCCGCTCAAAACTGGCGGAAATGCGAGCTGGTTCCCTGTATAGCACCATGATTCCAAAGATCTTGGACGGAATCAGTTCAAGAACCACAGCTTATTTGTTGGAAAAAGACCTGGGGGGGAGGGGGGCTCTAGATGACTATTACACCATAGGAAAGTTCTGTGTAGAACCTCTAGGGGGTTCTGGGTGAAACCGTTCGCAGACAGTGCTAGGTATAACCCTTTATGTTGGGTTCTAGGTAGAACTCTCTGAAAGGTGTCCAAGAGAAAGCTTTAGAAAAGGTTCTACCGGGAACCCTTATGGGGACAAGCCAAATAACCTTTTATGGTTCTTGTTAGCACCTTTATGCCTAAGAGTGTACAAAATCATGTTAAATGTTTGTGTTCTGTGTGTGTGTGACCTATTGATACCATTTCCACTCAGCGTTCCTGGTGCACTTCAGAGTGACGGCCATTTCCACGCCCAGCAGAGCCACGCCCGTCAGCAGCAGCCAATAGAGTGGTTCTTCTTTCACGGCCACCACGCGCCACACTGTCACCACCCCGTGGACCGCAAACAGGAAGCGACTCAGTAACGCCAGCAGGACGTTCAGGAGTTGACACATGATGCACCACAGAAAACCTGTACAGACGATAGTTTTATCATGTAACATTAGGTTTCATGAGACCCGCTGTAAATCAATGTAAATGACGGAAACTGTGGCAATAAATGCCTGGATCTTCTTCGAACTTTAATTTACTGCATAAAATCCATTACAAGATTGTTGGGTCTTGAGGTCTACTGATTTACAGTATGTCAGATAGTGGCACATAATATTAAATGTCTCCTATTTGTGTGCCATGTTTGCTTTTCCACAGATCATTCTGTGAAAGGTTGATGAAAGTTGAGAGCATTTTGCCAGAAAGCTTGTGCAGTACACAAAGGAATGACCAAAGAAGGGCTGTCAATGAGAAGAAAGATGTGAGTCAATAATTTTAAAGATGAAACGGATTATGAAATTGCCAAGAGAGCTGCTACTTTACACTTCAAACTTTTGTTAACAACGTCTCGAAAGTTGCTACAGTAAAGTGCTTTATGTTGTTCTGGACCTAATATAGTTTTGCTATTGTCTCGCTGCGACGAACTTAATGTCTGGCAGTAAAGGCTTTTGCAGCGTAAAAAATGGAAAAGAGCCAAAGGCCACTTCCATTTGATTGCATTTTGCAGTAAGTTTAAGGAATAAACTCACACAAAACAGTTAGTCTCAGGCTGCCAAAATACCAAACCAGACATGACAAAAAAAATGTACGTATTCTCCTGCATCATTACAGATCATAGCCCCAGTACAGCTTTCATTGTCAATAACTATTGCATGGTGTCAGTGTGTGAGCAGTCCTCGCTGTCAACTAGTCAGCAGGATAAAAGCTTCTGAGCTTTGGGGGAATTCAAAGCAAGCAGTGATTAGTAAGCAAGAGTTAGAGAAACGGGTCTGCAGCCAATATTAAAGGACTCCAGGAGGCTTTGCATTAGTTTGCTTAAATCTGATCTCTGGATTTCTCTGGATTATTGTGACGGCTTGATGACTTGAAAGTGGCACCAGGGGGCATCCTGGTTGCCTGTTGGTTAAGATGCATACCATATAACCCGGTTGGCTTCCAGACAGGGACTTTTGTTGCAAGCCATATCCTTCTCTCATTCCTCATGTTTCCTGTTTATATCTACAGTGATGAAGGGAGCTCCACCCTCTAATAAGGCACCTTTATAAGAACTTCACAACTGGTAACTTTATTAGTAGTTAATAAATCATTGATAACACTTTATTGTAAGAGACGTGCATTAGACTGACATGACACCCGTCATTAACATGGAGGAGTCTTTATAATTGTTTATGACTGTTGTCAATTAGTGTCATATGGTCAGTTAAGTAGTTTTTAATGCAAAGCTGATATTGTTTAATACTGTATGTCCTTGTTGTACATGTTGTACATGTAGCTCTTTTGCCCCTCTCCACCAGCTCCCTGTGGCTGTGGCAAAACTTTAAACGGGAATGAATAATGGTTCTTATTTTAACATTTTAATTTTCACCTATTGTTGTCGGTAAAGTGATTCTTACAGTCTCCAACTGAAAAAATGTGTAGCTTATACCTTTTTATTTTTCAAAGTTTTAATGTTTTGTCAACCAAATTGTGTACCATAACCTATTCCAACAGCTCAGCACCTTTTCCTCCAAATTTTGAATCCCAAATCCCAAAAATAAAACTAACTCAAATCATTTAGAGATCATTTATTAGAACAGCACCCGGGTTGCCAGGTTGTGAAACATCTCTGCAGTTACAAATGTTAGTAAGTCATTAATAAAGGGTCATGTTCTCTTTACTGTCTAGGAAGCCGTCAGTCCTAAACCGTCACTCTCTAATTAAAACCATGAATCACCATAATGTTAATGTAACATCCGAGGTTGGTTTGAGCTGACCTGAAGTGCCAGAAGATGAAACCTCAAGATTGGTATTCAAACCAGGGACCTCTCATAAAACAGTCAGCTGCGGTATCCGTTCAGCTAAAGGGCCAGGCCCGTTTAGCAAATGGTCATTCGGCTGTATTACATTTATAAATAATTTAAATAATTTATAATTGTAATTTCCAAGCTACAGGAATTGCAATCCACAACAGAGCATTCACCAAATATGAAGGAAGATGGTTTTCACTGCGCAGTGATGAGATGTTAGTAAGTCATTAATAAAGAGTGACAGGTTTCTCACTTTTTAATACTCTCAACAGAAAAAAGTCAGTAAATCATCATCATCACGAATCTATCAGGTCTGCAGTTGTACAGTAAATCAGTAGGATAGTACTTACTGATGATTTAAAGAGACAAAAAATCAATACATGTGTATCTGCCTTTCTAAATAAATGGTTAGTGTTTTGGACTGAAAGCCTCAGACTTTATCTTCTACACGCTGACACAAATAACTCTTCTATGACTGTTTCTGACATCGAATTGAATTAAACATGAATCCAGCTCAGGTCTCTCTCTGCAACTGTTATCTTCTGAGTGTTGTGTGCTGTTATTGTGAATACTAATATGCCTTGAACAGAATTCATGCAATATGTATGGTGCAGTTGCATGCAATACAAACCCAGTGGATAAGCTGGACTCCTTTGTCGAGATCCGTTTCTTCTGTGTATTCCCCAAAAGTTCTCAGACGCTGTGTCACAGTCACACACAGTGACCTGGCCTGTGTCTGTGTGAGTTTGACTTTTAAATGACAGCCACCTCCTAGACCCAGCCATGTCAGAGGTGTGTGTGTTCCTGTGTGTGTACATGTTCAATGGGGAGTGACTACTGTTCAAGTCCAGTGGAGTGGAGTATATCAGTGAGCTGTAGTGTGTTCCACAAGTGTATATGTGTGTGTCTCCGTCCCCTCGGTGCCACTGAAGGAGATAACGTTTCCTGCCCTCTGCGCCCACATCTTCATCGCCATCCGTCATGATGTCATCTCTCCTGGCCCAGAACAAAGTTATCTCCCTGGGAGAAGCCGGCCTGCCGCGCTCCCTGTTCAGAGAGCACCCAGCCCTGCCCTGCTCCCACCCATGCCTGTTCTGCCTCTGCGCTGCTTGGCCTGATAACGGCCTCGCCGCCTGGCCTCTCTGCACACACAGAAACACGGAGCAGCAAGAGGGAATGGAGGTGCTGATGGCCTCCTGAGCAATCACTACAGGAGTGTGTGGGTATGTTACTGCTGTTGCATCAGAATGAGGATGCTGCGTGGGTCGATGCTGTCCGGGAACGTCAATCCACTAAACCGCTAAAGTGGAACAAAGACAGATGACTGACAAGATGCTTTATATTATTCTGTCAGTGGGTGAATTAGAAACACTGGTCAGACATCTGATGGTGTTTTTGCCTCACAACCAACAAGGCCTTAACCCTGTTTTGCCTGATTATTTTTGGTCACTTGGGGGCAGCGGAAACAAGCTGTAACCACAGAAATGTATCAGCAATAGACATGAGGCAACATTAGCATGCTAATATGTATCTCTGTCCTGGTGATGAATGCAAGTCCAGTATTCCCCACCATTCAGTCACAAAAGTTACAGTTTTTCATAGTAGATAATAGATTGTAATAGTTTAGTTTAGAATGAAGATCAGTGAAATACATGTCTCATTTTGCGCTATATGTCATCAACACCAACATCGCTGTCTCTTGTAATGTTATCTTACCTGAGGTGTTTTATCCAGCGACTCCTGCTGCTTTTATCAGCCGGGAAGCAAAAGAACAAGTAAGAACTGTTGCTCGTGTGACCAGATCTGGATATGAAACACACAGGTATCTTAGCTTCAGCAGCTAACGTTAGCTTTTGGAGAGAGGACACACTTGTGCGACTTGTGTGTGTGCAGTCTCTCTAATTATGTATCTTCACAGTCTTATACTTACTTATACTAACAGTTTTACCGCAAATGGTGACTTTCTTGTCTTATAAGATTATCTTTTAAACTGACAAACAACATGTGTGTGATTCAGGCCACAAACCAAATGGTCAAAAAATTATTTGTCTCTCGCCAACAACTACAGAACAGATTTTCTCTGCATTAGACTCTGTGGATTCTTCCCTATGGGCAACACATTACACAGTCATTTGATCCATTGTTAATATAAATACTGATTGTAACAGCTTTAAGATGTGCTCAGACTGAATGAGAGGCAGATTTTAAAGAGGACATAACTGGAAGTCACCATGCTAGGATGTAACTGGACGTGAACAGGCAAGTAATTGCTGTGTGGTGTGAACTAACCCTTTGCTGAGCCCAATCAGCCTCATTTACTGTTGCTACGCCTGTCAAGCTTTCCATTCTCGCACCACAGTTTACCATGATAACAGCGGCAGATGGGAAATCACAATTAGAAGTAAACAAAAGCAGCTTCTCATTTCCAGCTGATGGCCACGGATTTTGTCAGCCAAAATGATGATGCTGGACGCTGGCAGACTTCACAAGTGTAGCTAGCTAATGTAAGCTAATGCTTAAAGTCCTTGAGTTAGCTGAGAAGTCTTTTTTGTGCCTATTTTTTTGTTTCCATTTGACACATTTTAAAACAAAATCCCTCTAAAAGGGTCTTGAGTATGTAAAGTTACTTAATGGCTGCGTACATGATATAATTCTTAATGACTTTTTGTATTTGCAAACATATGATTCACTTGAAGAGAAACTGATTTGAAGATATCAGGAATAAATAGAGGTTACAATGGCACATTGGCCTACTACAGAAATAGATTCAGCAACATTGGAGAAGGAAGCACAGGGTCTGGATTAAGTACAGCAGACCTCAAGACAATCACTGCCCACAACATCCTCTGACCACCCAGCCAGACCAGCTGGACCATACGCCCCCGCAAACAATGCGATTGCCCAGGCAGAAGAGGAAAGGGAGCCGGTATATGAACTAAGCTAACCTATACCTAAGAGGACAAGTGAGAGAGATGTGTCATCGGCCCACTTCTGTTATGCACAAGCCCACACCCCCCGACAAAACAAATCCCAATTTAATCCCTGAGAATTACCCATGAGTTTGGCAAACACAGTGGTATGTAACACAAGTTTGGCTAGAGGTAAAGTTAGTGCAGCTAGTTAGCCTGACTTGCTAACTTTTGCAGCTTTTATTAGAGGAGATATAGACACATAAAGGTTTTTGAAAGACTACAAAAAAGACATCATCCTCCAAACTAATGAGATACCGACTATCACTCTTCTTAGTGCCCCATGCACGCTGCTTCAAGATGCAGAGAAATTCAGAGCCTGCAGTGCCTAGTTACAGTTGCTAAGACTGAGAGATTATTGATTGCTAAAACTGGACAGTTGCTGTACGGAGGACGGGTTTAGCGAAGGGTCAACTCAGGCAAAACACATGAGAGCTGAAAATGTTTCAGCTTTTGTCTTGAGGTTTTATGACTCCAATTTAGGGACCTGCAGAGACTAGAAGAAAAGGCATGTAGAGAAAATATTCTGAAAACCCTGAGTTCTTGGAAAGTTTTAAGATCACTCAGAGTCTCAGCTGCCACATTATCACAGTGCACTCCAGACACATGGCTGGTGCATATATTAGCTGCAGCTAACAGCTTTGGGGAGAATAAACATGGACTGCTAAAACAGTCAGATTTCCACAAATAATGCAAGGTGAGAATTCACTTCACAACCAGTCTGTATCCAATTTTAATGATGCCCTTGTGAGATATGCCAGCATCTACAGGCAGGATTTCTATTCATTTTAGTCAGAATATTTATATGAATAGACTTATGTGTCACTAGAAACTGAATTTTAATCATTTATATTTGAATTTGAATTGCTCACCCTGATAAATTGCTCTAAAAATTGAATTTAATTTGAATTGGTATTGTTTAACTTGAATAATTGCATTGAAAAACTGAATATGAATAGCATAATTTCAAACTGAATTTATTTTGGAACTGAAAACCAATAAATGTCATATGAAATTGAATTCAATTGCTCTGAAACTGTGTTTGATTCTCACTGAAAATTTAACTTTATATTCTTTCACATTCAGTTCTCAAAATTGAAATTTAGTTCATTGAGACACACACTGAGGAAAAGCAATCCAGTGCGGATACATAGCACTCCTTTCCAAGTACTGTACTATATTCACTTTTTATGCAATTATTCAAGATGAGCAATTCAAATTCAAATATAAGTGATTCAAATTCAGTTTCTAGTGATACATTTCTGCCCATATATTCAGTCCAATATCCTCAGGAATTTCATTCATATTGGACCATTCTGCAGAGCTCAGCTTCAGCGCATAAAGATGTGAACGCTTTACATACTGTGGCAGAAAATAAGGGTTGGCAGGTTGAGGTTGCGGGTGTACATTAAGCATGTATGAGGCATGATTATGTCCAATGAACTATTCATGTTTTTATAACAGTAACCAATCATCTTTCCTTAACCTTGACCATACCTTACCAATGCTGCATGCTGATGTGATAAATTATTTAAAAACACTCAAAAAATGTTATGATTGAACATAATTCCACATTTTGCATTGCAACGGTGCCTTGCAAAGGCGTATGGATTAGAGCCTGAACAACACTGGAATTTTGAATCCAATAACAAAATTGATAGTTGACAGTAAAACCATCACTTATGACCCACATGAGGTGTGTGGTGGTGTCTGTATCTGCAGAGAACCTGCCTTCTGCCTGTGTTTTCATTTT
The DNA here is from genome assembly GCA_027495735.1 of Lutjanus campechanus. Taxonomy (NCBI): domain Eukaryota; kingdom Metazoa; phylum Chordata; class Actinopteri; order Lutjaniformes; family Lutjanidae; genus Lutjanus; species Lutjanus campechanus. Next base: position 2,910 of record JAJHUR010131673.1, on the reverse strand, counting down.
TCCTCATATTTTGCTGTGTTCGGAACGCTTCAGGGTTTCTGCCTGTTTGGCAGTAGAGTGTAGCCCTCAGCCAATACAGCTGACTGTTTTTTTTTAGGTTGGGACTGTATAAAAACGGTAGCGACTGACAGTCACATCGTATCTCTTTCTCTCTCCTCTGCTCTCTGTCTGTGAGAGCAGCAGAAACAGTTTTACACACGTACACACACACGGGCAGAGCAGACTGAGGATCGCTTCAGCTGCATTCACACAAAATCTGGCATTGTTTGGAGGTGTGGCCGTGTTTACGTGTGTTTCAGAACAATCAGAAAATAGCGTTTTATTTCTCTGATTCAGTTCTTCGCTCTTGCTGACGGCGTTCCCTCTCTTGATTCACTCTCCAGGCCTATGAGTTCCTCTCTCTCGTTCGTTGAGTTGGGCCACCTGTTATAGGTGCTTTAACAAACATTGCATATTCTACTTTTAACCACATCATTGTTATGGTTCTTAAACTTGCAAAACACCTGTACTTTTGATAGATGTAGCTTTAGACTTTTAACCTTTTTAAGATGCAGTATAAAATATCTCAAGACACCTGAGAATGCAGTTATCATCACAGAGGAAAACTGGAAAAGCAATGGTGCTTTCTCATTCTTAACTTTCCTGAAATCAATTTCCAAGTTCAGACAAAGGACAGATGGGAAATTATTAATAGAGCACAATTTTTGACCTCTGTCAACTGGACATACAACTCAATTATTCATAATCCCTCAAATTTGAGCCTTTTTTGAGCCTTTTTTTGTTCAAATTATATCAACTGCAGCTAATATTTTAGTTTTAGATCATACATTGTCAAAGTTGTATCTGCCAGAAGGGATTTCAGCATTTTTTAAACTTTTAATCACACCCAACAACCGCTCTGATTTTAGGTTCACGACCGTTTGAAGCCAGGAGAGAGACACACACAGGTAGTGGAAGAAGTCCTTTAATGGCGAGGAAACAGGCAGAACTGGCAGAAGGAGATAAGACACTCCAGACGGTGTCCTGAACGAAAAAATGAATTGGGGGAAAGAAAAAAAAAATGGGTGGAGGACCAAAGAAGAGAGAGAGGAAGAGGGGCGGGTGGTGATGATGGGGGGAGGAGGGTGAGTGATTTATCAGCCATGCAGAATAGTAGTACACCTCATCTTGTTATCCTCTAGTTTGGGCGGCACTTTTGCTTTTCGAGATAACAGGCGGTTCACTCCGGATTGTGGCTTTGAGTTAGTGAAGCTAACTATGTTTATTTAGATGTGAGCTTGTGGTCAGTGCTGCAGGTATTCAAGCAGGATGATGTGTAAAAGTGTCCTGTGTCATGTTCATATAACAGGATGACAAGTTAATTCACTGTGTGTGTGTGTGAACCTCCAACAGGCAACACAGTCGTTTGCCTTTATACAATACATTTCTGTATTTGTATTTAAATATATGAAGTCCTGGTAACACTTTTTAATCTCAAAACTACTTCCATTAATCACCATGTTTCCATATTCACAGGCCGTAACACTTCATTCCGTCTGAAGTAAATTTTTTTTACTGAGGCCTGCAGTATTTCAGCTGCACCAGTCTGCCAGCACTGAAGTGGCGCAGCTCCAGCAGTTTCTTATATATACAGTCCTGGATGGCAGCCATTCGCACAGGCTAGCAGCCTCCTTCTCACATGGTGTACGCCACCCAGTAGATCACGTTCACCACGGCGAAAGTGAAAGGGAACACAGCCCTGGCGTAGATGTCGATGGTGTCTGCATCAATGGGCTTGCAGACACACTTGGAACAGCACTTCTTCTCCTCCTCCTCCTTTGTCTCCTCCGCCTGCCTGGACCTTCTCCTCCTCGGCTCGGCCTCCTCGCCGCCGCCCTCCCCAGGGATCTCGGTGCTGGAACGCTGGGCCCGCCCGTGGCGGTTGGAGATCATCACACTCTGGTTCATGCCGGTGACGGACAGGGAAAACAGAACCATGGCCTGTTTGCCGTTCTTCACAATAGACTGTAGGGAGACAGAGAGAAACACATGTAAGCATTTTACCTGCTAGAGTGCAGTTTTGAGTCATTCAGCATCAAATATTTGACTAATCAGACCAAAGTGACAGTGACAGTTTGGGCCACCTTGGGAAAAGTTGTGTAGAATCCAGAAGCTGCAGAATATCAAAAGACAAATGGAGAGGGAGCAAGAAGAGGAAGAACGTAGTTTATTAATCCCCCTTGGGGGAAGTTAGATTTTTTTTCACTCTATAGTTAGTTATTTTACAGAAGCGTAGACTTGTATACAGTATAAAGAGGTGGTAGAGTGACAGATGCTGCCCAGAATCAGGCTCCCCATGCGGTTGGGGGTTCGGTACCTTGCTCAAGGGCACATTGACAGTTCCCAGGAGGTCAATTGGCACCTCTCCATGCTAACAGTCCATACTCTGCCAAGTCCTTATGGACTGAGCTACTGCAACAAAATTTATTTTGCAGTGAGAAAATTACATCTTCCACTAGTTTTTGCTTTTTTAAAAGCAAACAAAATAAAAATAAGAAAAAAGAAAAAATTAGGACCATTAATTTTATTTTCACGCATTTTGCAATAATAATAATAATAATAATAATAATAATAAAACGTTTTTCACAAGTCACAACATTTCCCTGATAATTTCACTGCCAAAATAAAGAGGAGAAACCTTCACTACAGCAGGAGATATTTCTAGTCTGCTCAGCTCATTGATGGCTTTGGCTTAGCTATGACTCAAAAAGCTGATGTTATGCTGGCGAGATTCAAAGTCATTAATGTTGTGTACAGTTGACAAACACTAAACATATTGACAGTAATTTTAGCCACAATACTTACCAGCTACCCAGCCATGCCACCGCCCCCAAATCAATATCAAGCTTTTAACAAACAAATGATAAACCA